>JAOCPS010764494.1:0-10331 GCA_025505425.1 Graphium colonna
TAACGTTATCGTTGCCTACAATAAAAACGTTATATAACAGATAGCAAGTGAAAAATCACTGAAATGGCCCATGCCTAGTAGTTATTGCGCGTTATATTATTTTTTCAACCTGCAAGCGTACCAAAGTGTGCAAAGGAGTACCAATTGAGTTAATTGGTAATACTTAAAATAGAAACCGAGAGTGACGTATACTCCAAACACATCTCTATATAAATTTACGATTGAAATTAAACTCAACATTGCATTTAATTTCTATAAAATTAAGTTATTTATTACACATAAATAATATTATAAATTCAAAACTTAATTTGTTTATTTACTAAGCCTTTACCGTGTATTTACTCAACCACTGTAATAATATATTACATATATGTCGTCAAGTATAGAGAAAAGGACCTAGGTTAGGTAACGTTAGCAAATATGACTAGAAAAAAAATAATAACTAAAAAGAAACAGCTTGTGAAATCCGGAGAAATCGCATTTACCGAAAAATCTATGGAAATTTTGTGTCTTATTATTGAAGAGTGAATGCTATCCCATTTAACACAGTCCTACACCAAAAACTAAGCGTGACAGGAACCGGGATAAGATTTTTTATGGGTGGACAAACGAGCAGACGGTTCACCTAATGTATAGTAATTCCGTTGCCCATGGACACACACAAAATAACGATGCATGAGCGTTGCTAGCCTGCGAATTTAGATAAAAAAGATTTATTGTGTAGAATGGGTCATAATCATAATGAGGATTCGGAGGGGCAAGAAGCCGGAAAAGAATAAAGTAGGAATGGCCATCCGGCAACTCAGAAAGTCATGCATACTTTGTTTTATGCCGACTTTGTGAACGGCGGTGGTACCTTTTTTTTTCAGAGCAGTAAGAGCTGTATGAACGATGTTATCCTCTAGCACCTCGAAAAGCTTGGCTACTAGGTTCCTGTGACTACGTGTCGAGATTCGAGTGACTTTGGTTCGAGCGAGTTTGTGTCGTTGGCACGCTGGGTGATCCCACGCGTCGTGTTTGCTAACACGACATTGCACCGGGTGACATCAGGGTGCGTTCCTGTAGTATGCGTCAGCAGAGTCGCGCGACTGGATCGCAATCATTGGACTCTCTCCACTACGAACGTGAAATACGCCTTTTCAGTGAATACCTTAGATGTGAATCATCGGCGCGATTGTCAATTTTATTTTGGTCCGTTACACACTCATCGTTGTCATCGATCTTACGGTCTATGAAGTAAAAATGTGTTACCTTTAAATTTACTTTACGAAGTACTTTAACGGCTCGGCATCCGATATCAACTTTAAACCAGAACTTATTATTAATAAATCATTGTAAAAATCATTGGTACTTTCTCTTTATTATGAGTATTTCAAAACATTTGCTACTTTATGCTAAGGCATTGTGAATTACGTAGAAAGTATTATATTTGTTCTGAAGCTGTCTAAAATATCTATAGTACCGTCGTTTCTTATAATAATAACAATAGATAAATTTATTTATAAAAACATGGTATTACAGGATAGGACTAGGAGTCTTATGTAAGACATGTTGAAGGAACCGTTTACGTACACAAATTAAACCTTGCGATTAGATTAGTGGTTTAATTCGCGCCGCATCCGGCCGACTTGACCCAGTGCGACCCTAATTAGTGCCATGGGAATCACACCTACGCATATGTACTGTGGGAACGCTGCTCTACATGTGTTGACCGATCTAAATATATAGAGGAAGGAGGTTAAAATTGCTAAGCTACCGATTTTTGACCACATCTGGCAAGTTGTAACTCGTAAGAGTTGTACGTGTCCAATAGGTGTTGTACAAGTTCGTAATATTACGAGCAAACTGTCGTCGGAATACTTTGAAATAGAGATAAGAGTTCAAAACTATCAAGCTTAAAACGTATGGAGACGGAGGTCAAAACGAAGTGAAAGGCATCTTCCAGTGTCAGAATATCTGATAAGTACTGAAAATCAACAAGATTTAATAGCTTTTTTTTTGGTTTGTTTTATTGGTTCTATTTTCTTTTGTGTTATTATTGTTTTTATGAGCTTCTTTCTGTTTAATTGTGTAGTGAACTAGATATAAATAAATAAATATTCATTAATTTACTTGTCATTTAATCGAATTTCAAACCTTTACTTTTTTTATCACTTCTTACATCATGAACTGGACCTGACATCAGGAAAGTATACTTGTGTGATGACGCTCAAATTCTTTGCTAACGTTGGAGTGTCTATATAAAAATCAGTTACTATCAGAACTTCAAAATCCACACATATACATACACTTCTCCAGATGCGCACTGCAATTAGATTTCCGTTACTATTGTAGGCATCCATTGGCATTTTTAAACACACTTTTGACACAATTTGAAGCCAGATTTCATTGAATTGTGCTACAAATATAGTAGATGGGCTCCTGAGAATACGCACAACTCTTGCACGAGGCTTTGTGCCTATTGAAGGAGTTCACTAACAATTCATTTACTTGACAAAAGATCTTAACCGAACCAGGGGGTTCGAAAATACACCACCAAAAGAGCGCACTACGTATGAGGCTCTGACGAAAGATGTCAGCGTTGGCCAGTTCGGCGGGTGCACTCTTACGAAAGTATTAATAGACGCGCGAGCGGTGCGGCCGACCGACCGACGAAAGAACTGCGCGTTTACGGAGAATGTAAACAAAGCTAAACTCTTGCGACACTGCGGCTTGATCGAAATAGCAACTCGTAATATACAGCTAAAGGGATTTGTTTGTTTGTTTGGACAAGCTAATCTTTGAAACTGCCAGTCGGATTGAATAACTCTTTCTGTAGTTGATTCGTTCGTTTATAAATAAGATTTTAAAAAAGATTATGACCGCTTCCGTAGCCTAGTGGTATGGGCCCTTGCTTTGTAAACCGGAGGTCGTGGGTTCAAATCCCGCGGGGGAAATAACTTTGTGTTGTTGTTTCTTGGTTGGATTCGGGCAATGCGGGCTGATCACCCGATTGCCTGAAAAGAAAGATGATCCATGCGTCGGATGGGCGCGTTAAAAGTCGGTCCTGCGCCTGATCTCTCTGCTCGTGTCGGATATCCGTCCCATCGGGCTATGAGAGTAAAAAGGAGCAGAGAGTGCCCCTGCGTTTGCGCGTACTCTCGTGCACTATAATATCTCCTGCGCAGTTGGCTAATCTCAGATTAGAATGGGCGCCGTGGCCGTAATTTGGTCAGGAGGACAATACATGGTAGCGTCTGCTGGATTTTGATGCGGTTTTTTCACGTAAATTTGCGATGTAATTTTAACGTCAGCAAGAGGATGGTGACCATCATCTTGATATACAATAGTTTTTACTCCTAATGTAAGTTTTGCAACCGATTCAACATGACATCTAGAAAGCGGAAGCAATTGAAAATAATGTACGATTGCTTAAATGAATGAAATTAGAAGTTAAAATGCCCGTTAAGTCAACCGCCCACCAGACAAATTCAAACTTATTGCTGATCAGAAACCGATTGTTCATCTAGTATTTGTGCTACGATTGAAATTGCCCAAATTCGTACCTGTCAGGGTATTTTTATTTATTTCACAACTACTACTCAAAAATATTACTATTTAAAAATGTTCAACTCGTAAAAGATGTTTATTAAACTATATTTAAATGTTCTCAATAAATCATTGAAATCGCATAACATATTCGCCTAGCCTAAAATTATCCAATTCTAATTGACGTCAGACATGTACACGAACATGACAAAAATATGTGGCACTGGATAAAACACGATTTGAGAATTTGTTTGATGACGTCTAACATCTTTTTGTTTTACCCTTGCGTTACACAACAACAAAACAGGATCCATTATATTTCAAGCGAGCAAAAAAATTGTGTCATCCATCCATCCATCCATCAGCCGAAACACGTCCACTGCTGGGCAAAGGCCTCCCCCAAGGATGTCCACAATGGGCGACCTTGTGCTATTCGCATCCAGCCACTTCCCACGACCCCTACGATGTCTTCAGTCCACCTGGTACCAAGAGGATGGTAAAATCGTGTAATACCTTCAAATGATGCCTGAGCTGTTGCTCGTGCTGCTCGGCGAGCTGCTGGCGTTGCTGCTGGAAGTGCTGTAGAAGGATCTCCTGCTGCAGTTGCTGCTGTTGCTTCAACTGAAAGACGGATATCATGAATAGACGACACAGTGAGTTAGGGCCACCACAGGGTTAGTGCAATGTTAATATTGACCATTTTTTTAGTTATTTGCCTGTTTCTTTAATTTTTAACGTCCACAGAGTACGCATCCATATTATGTTTCAATATCTGATCCAAAGTAAGTACAAAGTCAAATTTATTATCAATTAGAAACACGTCTAGAGTATTCACATAATATAGATATACACTTTCATGTGTTATTAATTTTGTATCGAGAAAGATAAATATGATAAAGGAAGCTTCTCTTTGGATGTCAAAACGCAAAGGTTTCCCCATTGATACACAAAAGAATCCCAGATACACAATTAGCGTCTCAAAAACGTCCACGGTACAATGTCGAATAATTCGCCTTGAAAAAAAAAAGCTTCATTCAAATTTTTTCTTGTCTAGGATTTTGTTTTGTGAAACAACTTTATCTCTTGCATGTAACTTTGTATTTGTTAAACAAATAAATAATGTCATACTTATGTTTATATTTCTTTGAAATGTAATATTAAGTACGGCTTTGATTGCTCTGATTGCACGAGACTGTGTATTTGCGGTTTTTTTGCATATAAATGGGGTTCAGCAGCTTTGTTAGACATTGTTGCAGTATTTATATACAGTTTAGCTTGAGATTGGTGTAAAAGCTTGTAATTGCGCACATGTACATGTGCATGTGTTCAGTTTATACGAGCACACGTTAGCTAGCTGTAAGAGACGATAACGCTTTTCGCGCACATTTTCTATATTTAGCAACATTTTTAATATAATAAATACACATTATCTTATTAATACAGAGGCAAGTGTTAAGAATGATTGTGACTCAAATAGGATTGACATCATGTATATTAATCGCAACGGGGTCATCTATATAAATCGGCGTGACCCACATGCGTTACATAAAAAAATCGCCAAAATTAGCGATACCGAATGGTGTAAACTTAAACGTCATATGTAAACAATTAATTCAATTTAAAATAATCACTATACTTATTGAAATAAGAGCGATAAATAAATCTCTATAGTTGGGTATTAGCTATCAGAGAACGCGCACATTTCACGTCACATTGATACTTAAAGCGTTTACAATGGGGGTGATGTTCGGAAGTCCACACATTGACAAATATATTTATATCTGTAACAAAAACATCGTTACGTGCTATATTCAACGGACAAACAGATAAACGCGACATTATATGGGAGGTAAAGCAAATATGGCAGAAAATTTTATATCTTCATTTTAATAAAAAAATCATCAATGTCAATAATTCACAATCATCTTTATTGCATAAATAAATTAGAACTTCCTCATTGAACTTATAAATGATCCCGAGCATAATTCTCCTGTTGATTACAAAACCAGGACGTACACAAAATGTTACATCATAGTACAGGAATAGCCAATATTTACGAGTGATAAGCTTTATAATTGGCAGAGGAAACCGCGGGTAGTCAACAAATCCATTACAATGCTCAAACACTATCTATAAGTGAATTGTTATTCTGAGCTTTAACAGCACTGCTAACGAGCCATAGCTATATTTAGCTGCCTCCGTGCAAATAACAATGTCGAATATACAGTTGAATATGTCACGTCACGTTGTCCACACAAATCTTATTAGTTAATGGGCTCACTCACTTGCAACAGGAAATTATTCTCTAAGCTTTGTTTCGCTCTCTCCGCGATATGGTTCTTTCTCGGGCTCTGATTCTGACAAGGAGAGGAGATAATGTATGAAGGCGCGCCAAGGCCCGAGTAGAGCGAATTTCACATCATTTAAGTACACCCTACGTGAATACAAAACACAGATCCTACATACTAGATACATATTTTTATGGGGGGGAGTCTCGCTGCAGAGAAAAAGGGACGGCGTTGTTTGAACAACGCATGAGTTACTCCCTTGAAATCGTGACAACAATGCAGTCCAAATATAAAACGGGAGCGTACGTTTCATTTGTTTAACAAAGGCGAATCTGTTCGAAATTCTAAAAACAGTGGAGGGGAGAGGGAAGGGGGAAGGGAGTAAAACGGCCGGTGGAAGGCGTCCCCGCGTATTTCTGGCGGCGTGCACATTATTTTGGTCGGATGGGAAAAATGGCGGGCGTCGGAATGCGAGACGCGAATAGCCACGCCGACGGATGTTTTGCGCGCGCGCGTGCGCGTGGGCGGCATCGTACCAACCAGCCCTTAGGGCGATGCCTGGACCCTATGCCCCAATAGATATAACAAGCCGTTACTTGGTCAGCAGTGGTAAAATAAAAAAGTAGACAAAATTGTAACAGTATAATTGGGGTTCATTATTATCTTTCGTACCTTCTATACATATATGGAAATCATGATTAAGTTGAAATTTGTTCCTCGTCGAATAACAAATAGTAATGACTATACTCATTTGAATCGAAAGCTTTTTACATTGACAGACGGCACATTTTCACATGACGACGTATCTATACGTAAGCATAGCACTTCTATACTATATTATTCTTGATGTGTAACCTAAACATAAGGAATCATCTTTTGTCAAGAACGTGACGATGATAGAGCACCAGTTACATTTTAAGAATTTTTCGTTCATTCATTAATAAAATTCACAGAGACGTTAACATTTCAATCTTATGAAACTACCCGGGCAATCTACGTTCTGAAAATGCGAATTGGAGTAATTCCAAGTAACAAAAACGTTTGTTTGATGAAAATATCCCAATCTCGATCGTACTTCTTGATCTTATAATCAATATCGTAGCTTGCGATAATGCTCTGATGACTGAATAGATGGATATGCATCGTAAGCAAAAGTCTCTGTTTGACCAACGTCATCTTTGATCATGTATTAATGCGTAATTATTTGAAAGCCCATAGACGTAAACAAGGTAAATTCTCGTAAACCGGCAGTTGATCCGCTTGTTCCAAGCCGTATAAAATAGATACATGTTCATAATGTGGGCTAAAAATAATGATAAGCATTTACTTCTTTCGTACACTATTAATATTATACTATTCAAAGTATTCAATTCGAATATTAAATATTTAATGTATACATTTAATATATTTAATCGCTTAGTACATAGTCGCTTTTCATTTATTATTACAAGCGTAAAAACAATCGGCGTCACCCGGGTGTACCACAGGGCACTCTACTGTCGCCCGAATGCGTCCGCGCGGCGAAATTGGCTGCGGACGTTCGGACATCTGATATAAGAGGCCGGGCCCCGTTCCGCGTTACACATGCAAGGGGCCGCATCAACGGACGCGGCTAAATTTACCCGGCCGCGTTACTCGGGCGCATGTAAATATAGTAGTATGCAGACACATGGGCCGCGGTGTGCCTTTTTTATGTGGAAAACTTATTTATAAAGCGGGCGGGAACATTTTATAAATACGCGCCGTTTAAAAATGCGACGGCCGGAGTCGGCTGCGGGACGCCGTGGGCAAAGGTCACGGGTGCCCGACCGCGGAACGCGTCCTCCGTATAAACACAACGCTTATTGAAAAAAAAAACAATCAAGAAATATCTAATATTGTCGTAATAATGCAACGTTCAACGTTTAAAATAATCGTCATTAAAATAAATAATAGGTTGGGGAAAACGCTTCTTCGCATTTTACGTGAAAATTAAAAACATATTTTAAAGCACTTTATTTACATTTAACTAAAGTATGTACATAGGTGCCATTGTGTTCGATAACTTTTTGCCATCTTGTAGGTAGGGACGTAATCCCATTGATATAGAAATTTTGGGACTTCTGTTCAAAAACCACGACAAGTGTTTTGACAATCTATAATCCCTAAAGAATTCTGAAGAGACTGAAACAGGTGGAAAACTGAAGCTGCAACGTCAGGACTATACAGGCGGGGATGCATTAACACTTTGCAGCCAAACTCTCCTAATTATTGCTGAGTGGCTAAAAATGTATGAGGTCTACCATTATCATGTTGAAAAACCACACACACACACCCGTATTGTTGATTAATTGCTGCCACTTTCTCTCAACTCCTTGCTTTAATCTCATCAATTGTTCGCTCATAATGAAGAATGCCCTTCTAATCCCACCACACACAGCATCATCTTGTCGCGAGTTAAGCTTGACCGGCCTTTGACCACAATCTTTTTCGCACGCTCTTGTCGTACGTGATCCACTTTTCATCACCATGTATCAGCTTCTTCAAAAATGGTTCGGTTTCATTATTTTTTCGTAATAAAAAATCATAAATGAATACACTTACAGGTTCATTAAGCTTCTTTTGGTAAGCTCGTGAGGTATCCTAATATCGAGCTTTTTTGTGTACTCAGTTTTTTTTTTAATGCGCCAAAACTATTTTGTGGTCAATTCCCAGCTCTTTAGCTACGTTGTATCTACTGAGGTGCCGATCTTGCTCCACTTTTTCAAAACTTGCATCCATTTTATTCGAGTCAGAACGACCAGAACGACCTGCATCTTTGATATCAAAAAACAAATTTGTGGTACCCTAACAAACACAGCGCTAGGTCGATAAACATACCAATTTTTTTTTCACGGATTGCGTTACATTTTTACCTTTTTTTGTAATAAAATTTAAAAATGTATCGTATTTCTTCTTCATTAGATTTAATTATTTTCGCAGTAAGAAAAATAAGGAAAATCACACATTTTCCTTATTTGAATTTGTAATTATCCTCTTTAAAGTTTAAACGTTTATTAATAACAAAACCAGCTAGATATAAATAGTACAATCGACGAGTTTTTTTCCTACTATATGCGAAAAGATTTTTTTCCCCAAACTATTGAAATGACGACGAATGTAAAATTCTGTCGATCTGACTACCGTTTCTCTTTTTTCCTATATAATAAGTTACCTACAACTTATATACTTCCACTGCGATATGCTATAAGTGGCGATTTACCGACTACCTCAAATTAATTGATTATCTCACATTTTCCGCCGCTCCGCAGAGATTCCCCCGAGGTACTTTTTTACTATGGGATAGTGCAAACAATATGCAATAGTGGTCGCTGAAATTGTGTCCCACATTAATATAATTAATGCTCCTCAGTTTTCTGTTATATTGTCACTTTTATGAGAGAACTTCTATTTCATTTACCGACCAAATAATTCCGAGAAATATAAAGGATAATATGGTATTTTTGAAAATTGGTGTGTGACAGACCACAAAAATATCGATCATAAAACATTGTTCTCTTGAACTACACTGGTCCCATCTTATATGTGCGTCATGGCATACAGTTAAAATTATTCATAAGACAAAATAACCTATCGGCTATCATAAGAACCTGTTGCCATTCGCTAATGACCCAGGCATGCATGATCCAGCCAGGATCAATACAGTTAAGAAACTTATTGGCGAGACAAAATGTGCTATCATTAAGAATTCATTTCCATAATGCCAGGTATTCGAATCAGCAAGGGTCTTATCGTACCTGCATGATCTGCTGGTGGAAGCTAGTGTCGGGCGGCAGGCGGGGCGCGTGAGGAGGGGAGGGCGCGTGCGTCGGGGAGACGGGCGCCCCGGCGCCGCTCGCCGCGCTCTCGTGCGCCATCTCTGCAACGAAGAGAACATAATGAGATATAGAAAGCATATTCAAACATATTTTTCAATGAGAATGAAGAAAGAAAAGAAAAAGAGGAAAGCAAGCAGAAAGATCCACCAGATGTTAAGTGATTCGTCGCCCAATGACACACAACATCTGAAGAGTTCCCTGTCCATTGCAAGCCTTGGATACAAAAGATTATTTGTAAAGATTATGTTAAGAATTTAGAGGAGAAAAGAATGGGATAAAGTAAGGATAGGAATCGCCTTCCGGCAACTCCAACGCCACGACATGCTATACTTTATTTTATGCAGGCTTTGTAAAGGGCTTTTTGTTGTGCGATGGAAAAAATACGGCATGGCTGGGTATGCACTGAACACTTATCAAAAATGTAAATTCCTTATTCTGTTATTGTATGGATAATATACAAAAAGGTTAAACTAATCTCCAAGAAGGACCTTAACAGAGAAATCATAAGAATGCATCGAATGGAATTAACTGGATCCATTCTACAAAATTACACCATTAATATATAGTATGAAGTGGTAGAGCATAACATTCTTTCACAGCTTTTGCTGCACTTTTAAGGCCACGCTCGTCCGGGGAAGTACCACCGCCCTTTGTAAAG
>JAOCPS010764605.1:0-10330 GCA_025505425.1 Graphium colonna
TTCAGCGAGGAAATGCAGCCAGCGTTCTTGGCACCATGCCGCAAGGAGTAGGGTTATTTGATTATTGTAGTTAGATTACTTTTATTGCTGTGTAAATATTTTTGTTATAAATACATAATAAAAAACACCAATTGTTGTACATAATGATGATATGATTCCTTTTTTTTTAAAACTCTTTTAAACACAATTTCAGTGTTTATTTTCCATGATATTTTTATTTTTGCTAGTTACCTTTTGTGAAATGAAATTGGCCACGAGCGTGTTATTCTGGTCAAATCGTGCTTTCTCAAATTAACATTTCGTATTTAAGGCCGCACCGAAAGGTTGCTAGATAGAAAAACATTGTTTCCTTAATTCAAAGTAGATGTTTCATTGTAACAATTGAATTTGGAACTGCTACATTTTTATTGTATGGAAATAAAATCCTTATATACCCCCCCTTATATTACCTTTGGCTACAATTTTCAACATTTCAGTTAATTCGCAGAAGTATAAATAAGTATGAAGATAGTATATATAAAATTGGTAGGCATTATTGATTGTATCACACAGTTCAAATAATAAAAAATATATATGGTTGGAAGCAACGGATTAAAGGTGAAGGAAATGGACGTATAGCCTAATGTCGTAACTGCAAAGATAAATTAATGTAATTCTTTATTATATATAGACAATGGCGTAATTTTTTTGATTAAATAAGTATATTAACAGTGAGAATAAAACTGTTTCAAATGTTTCCGTACTAAACAGCATTTTCATAATATTACTTGCTGACGCGGTGACTAATCAATATGAATCGATCACGTCAACACGCAGCGGACGAAATTATGGGACGCGTGGCTGCATTATCCCTATAATAGGAAATGATATATTTGTATAATAAGGACGCATGGGGCGAAATCTTTAAAAGGTGGGAACTATAATTGGACTAGCCTGACCCATTCTCCGATTTGCACTCGCAGGCTGTAATCTTCCAATAACGGTCTTCAAGCTGCAGTCCTGTCTTGTTTTTCCCAATATACTAAATGTTGACTAGACACTTTATTATTAAAACCTACATTTTTGCTATTTCATGAACTTTTATGCGCAGAATTTTCTTAATCAATTTTGGTATGTCGACCTATGACATATAACCAAGGGCGCATTACTTTTCATTCAAATTTAATTAAAAAAAATCTGTTTGCCAGCTCTAAAGAAAAATTTAAAAGATATTTTTAATCTAAGAAAGTTTGTTATTCTAACACAATAGCCGTTTCCAAAATTTTCGTGACGAGATCGATTTAAACATTTAATGTCAATAAATCCGAGTAATATGCAATTCCAGTTAACAGCAGAAATGCAACAAATCTTCTTTAGACACGGTTTTAATAGCAATTTTATGTCTTATGAAAGTCATATAATTTAATCATTTATATAAGTCATTACCATACTTGTTACTATTGTGTTTTAAACCGACTTTAAAAACGGAGGAAGGTTCTTAATTCTGATGTTTCTATGTTTTTATGTATGTCCGAGCATATCTCCGTCATTTATGAACTGATTTTAAAAAATACTTTTTTATCTAATAGGCTCATCT
The DNA here is from genome assembly GCA_025505425.1 of Graphium colonna. Lineage (NCBI taxonomy): Eukaryota > Metazoa > Arthropoda > Insecta > Lepidoptera > Papilionidae > Graphium > Graphium colonna. Next base: position 1,577 of record JAOCPS010764605.1, read on the forward strand.
TTTGAAATGGTCCCATAAAATTATTAAAAAAATCGGTTCAGTAGTTTATTTATAAATAAAATAACAGTAAGGTTTGTCTCACCAAGCAACCGGTTAAAAGTTAGGTTTGCCTTACCAACCATCCGGTACATTATTTACTGACCACAACAACGATTTTATACTTAAAGAAAATCATTTTTGTTTTGCTTTCAGAAAATTTGTATATAAAACAACAGGAGACAGGAGTAAGAAATTATCCTCACCCGTCTAATTCAGCCCTAATCCACATGAAATCTGGAAAAAATCAGGAGGAAAAATTTGAAAAAGCCAATAGTAATGATGATGATGGAGGTGATAAGAAATCTAAAAAAAAATGGGAGAAAACAAACACAAATGTAGTGCTAAATTTTCAAAAAAACTACAACAAAGACACACCAATAGAAATTATAAACAGTCCTCAAACATCCGTTATAAATAAAATCTCTGATGTATTTCAATGCAATGAATGCGGTAAACAATTTTCAACTAAGAACAGTCTAACTAATCATATTCTTAAATGTATGAAAACAACTGAAACCGCGCTAAGCGATAGCCAGCTAACAAAATCAGATATGTTAAAGTCTTTATTGTCAGAAATATGCAGTTGCGATATTTGCACATTTAAAACGAATCCCAAACTTTCCATAGAAACTCTTTTAAAAATGCACAATGTTTCTAAAGTCATCTCTTGTACAATTTGCGAATACAGGTGTGCATTTGAGAGTGAAATAAAAACACACATGAAAAAACATACAGGCGAGAAACCTTTCTCTTGTAGTATTTGCGAGTACAGAAGTGCACAAAAAGTTGATTTAAAACAACATATAAGAACACACACCAGTGAGAAACCTTTCTCTTGTAATATTTGCGGGTACAGATGTGCATATAAGTTTTATTTAAAAACACACATGAGAACACACACAGGCGAAAAACCTTTCTCTTGTAACATTTGCGAATATCGATCCGTACGTAAAAATATTTTGCAAAGACACATGAGAACTCACACAGGCGAAAAACCTTACTCTTGTAAAATTTGCGAGTACCGGTGTGCAGATAAAAGTTGTTTAAACCGACACATTATAGCACACACGGGTGAGAAACCTTTTTCTTGTAACATTTGCGTGTACAGATGTTCACACAAGCAACGTTTGAAAGAACACATGAGAACACACACAGGCGAAAAACCATTCTCTTGTAACATTTGCGGGTACAGGGTTTCACTAAAAGTTCATTTAATGCGACACATGAGAAAACATACAGGCGAGAAACCTTTCTCTTGTAATATTTGCGAGTACAGTTGTTCACAAAAGGGATATTTAATAAAACACATTAGAAGACATACAACTGAAAAACCTTACTCTTGCAATATTTGTGAGTACAGAAGTACACGGAAAGATTATTTAAAAATTCATCTTAAAACACATAAATAAAAGCTTTCTTTTGCGCCGTGTATAAATATAAATTTGCAACGTATCTCCATAGAACAGTTCTATGTCAAAAGATAAAAAACCTCAGTAACACATAAGTTTTTATTACTGTATTCTTCATACCGCCGCCTAATAGTGGAAACGCTGTGTATAACTATATCAGCCATAGACAAATTAGTTGAAAAAAAATATACTCAATATTATCCAATAAAGAGGGGACACATTTGAATCAATCGCTACGGCATAAGATTTGAGTTTAAAGTTGAACCAATCGTGCGCATGTGGCTTTCTAACCACAGCACAAGTAACGGCTGTAACAAAGAGAGTGTAACGTTGCTACGAATGCAAGTGGCTGTCAAATGAGAGGAATTGAATGGCTAACTGAAGTATTGGTAAGTGTTTTTTTTACATATTTGGAGGTTCTTACCACAATAAAAATTAGAATCGAGTTTGAGTGCTGTCGATTTTCTTGTGTTATCTAAATTTGATTTCTCATTATTATTCACAAATTATAAATGAAATGATTTGTTATTTCAAAGTCTTGTTAGTTACACCAATTGTATCACAAGAACAGATTTTGTGCTTTAGGATTTGTTTTTGTCCGGAATTGGAAAATGAGTATTTAAATAAAATATTCGTAAATAAATAAAAATTATAGTTAAAAAGAAAATAAAAAATCAGTTTTGCCGTTTGTTTGCTATAAATGCTAAAAATAAACGTGAATGACATTCCACGTAGAGTGGTATATGGCACGATTTTAAAATATAGCAAAACAATGAACTATAAAATATAGCAAAAGAATTACCGGTCAAGTTTTTCAAGTTTATTAATAGAGAGTCGGCTATTACTTATTACACTATTTATTTTGCTACTTTTTTGTTAATGCGACTGTAGAAATACATAAACATATCATCAACTTTCTGAGAATTGCTAAGCAGGAATGGATAGAGGATGTCTACCTAGAAATTTATAAAATATTTTTTAAGCTTTACAATACATTTAGACAACAGATAAAAATATCTACTGTTATATTATATTGGTCATGGTTGTTGACATTGTTAGTGTGTTTATGAAAACAGTTAAATCCTGAGCCAAATTCAGTTTTTAATTATACAGGGGTTTAAATTTGTACCATTATTACAGTTTGCTATTTACCTGGTAACATTACATCAAAGTTTTTAGCCAACTTTTTATTTAATACCTTAGCATGTAACACTTTTTTGGAAAGTTAATAAACCGTAGATATCTTTAAGCATATCTGCAGCACAACCGTCATAGATTTTTTTTCAATATCAAAAATAAAATACGAACTTATTCCCTTTTTAGCAATCAGTCGTCTACTACGGCGCAGTTGGTACAAGGATTTATAATTTTGATACTTTTAATAATAAATCTACTAATTTACTAGACAAAAATAGGAAAAATAAACAAATTTAAGTCACAAAACATAAAAAAACTTCAAAGTCCAATAACTTGAAAACGGTTAAGTTTTGGATAGGGTGTTTCATAGTCAAATCAGTCAAAAATCATAGGCACTATAACCCCTTAAAGGATTCAGGTCGACTTTTCCTGTATACATGAAACTAAAAAAATAATACTTATAATTATGGAAAACCTTAAATTAAATTTGACATTTTATTTACTTTGTATAATATTGATTTCAGAGAATTTTTTTGAAAGTGTATATATTTTTGAATGAGTATATAATGGAGGTCGGAAGAATCATATGACCTCTCTACACATCACCGAGCGCTATATGAAGGTCCCACTATCGCAGAACAAGATGGTGCAATTACTTTCACTTACGAAGCCAATCCTTTTAAAAACACAAGGTCTATGTCTTCAGAATATAATGCACGTGAATAAAACAGTATATTTTACTCTAGTCTACTGCAATTCATTAAAAATTAATTTCTTCAAGACACTAAAAAAATAATAGTGAAACTCTTATCTTGCCACTTATATGATGTGCAAGGGACAGCCTTCAATGTTAAAGAAATTCCTTTTGGAAATGACCTTAGGATTCTTTTTATTTAAAAGGTTTTTTTTTAAATTTCATTTCATTATTTACTACTGTTAACAGTCGTTTCACTTCTTAGATTTCATATTTCACATGTTTGTGTTTTTTATATATTATATGTAATCTACACTGTCTGTGTTCTCTATCGGTCTTTTTTGCCGGCTAAATTAAAAAAAAAACTTTGTTAACACGTTAAACGCCGCCTTGATTTTTGAGTTTTTCTGTTTGGGCCGCGGGGGACACCGTGTAGTCGACATACGATAGTTCCGTTGGAGTCGTGGTGGACAACATATGACCGCGAGCTAGAGGCGACTTTTAGCGTGTCCTTTGAGCCGTCGGGCACAAATATGACACAATATGTATTAGACGTGACCCCCACAGCCCTGTAGACAAATGATTTGCACTTGGTTTTAAAAAATATAACTTAGAAAAATATTTCAGATAATGTCTGGACAAGAATTTCCATGTAAGATAGTGTATTATTTTATGATAAAATAATACACTATTATGGAATAATAACTATTCACAATATGATAATTATTATGGTTTTGAACAGAATTAATCAAAATATTAAAGTTCTACCAAAAATTTATGTAAATATAGTTTGACTCATTCGGGGGTAGTTTGATAAGTGAAACTATATGTGTAAACAAAAAACTTAACTATTTATGTGAAGTTATTAAGAGAAACAAATAAATCAGACTTCAGATTGAGATCAATGTTAACTTGGTAATTAAATTATTTAATGAATTTTATGGAAACACTCAAAACTAAGAAATGGTTTATTAGGACAGGTTTCAAAAAAGTAACAACTTTTTTCGTCATGTTTTGGCTAAAACTCGCCCCATTTAGGTATTTTCTTTATAGCACTACTAACATGTTAGCCTGTTATTTTTGCTAGTCACATCTTTCTTTGTAAGCTTATCTTCTTGGCCTTGAAATCTCGTTTGAGGTTTGTTCACTTCTTGTCAATAATCCCTTCAACAAATGTTGTTTCCTTAACTCGAACTATTTAGATTTTCTTTCCAGTTACTGTTTGATATATTATTCGTGCATTGACAACTGCAGTATTTAACAGCAAGTTTACATCAATTTTTTATACCATTTGACCGATTTCCTTAATGGCTTGGAATATGCCGCCATTTGATCAGACAAATCAACTGCTCCTTTCGCCCTGTTATAATCTAGAACGGTTTTCGGTTTCAGAACAGCTTTTCCCCGCTTTGTGATTGTCTGAAATCGGTTGGAATGTTTTGTCAACATAACCAGTACATGTCTCTTATCCTTCCACTTCATGACTGTAATTCCATCTTTCATCTCTCGAGCAATATATTCTTCACCTCTTTTCAGTTCAGCATTTGTAACTTTTTTTGGGATATGTTTTCTGTTTTTCTAATCGTACCAACGAGATGAGTTTCATTTTTACGAGATCCCTTGCTAATTCAATATTCGTTCCAATTATCTATGTATAAAGTATGACCTTTGCTTAACAAGCCACTGCAAAGGGACATGACGACGTTTGCCGGCGTTATGTTGACTTATTCGTTTTCTATTCCAGCATAAATGTTGATCTTATATGTATATCCGGGTAGTGTACATAATTTAAATTCGTTTATGCCATATTTATAGCGTTTCTGTTTATTATATTGCCGAAAATGATACTGCCGCGGAACGGCACAACGCTTTCGTCGATACATAGATCTTCGGCAGGAGTATAATACTTTGCAAAATACGTATACATTACATCCAGAAAGGACCTAATACGATGTAATCTATCAGACTTGTTTGCATCGTTATGCTGGAAAAAATGAAGCATTTGGGGAAGCAACTCGAAGCGATTACGAGACATAATCTATGCAGCAAAAGGGTGGCCTGTTATTTCGTCCTTTGACTAATAATCAGACAACATAGGAAGTTTTACCAATGCCATAAATATAATTAGTGCATATAAGCTTTTCATCTCGGACACATCAGTGGGTGACCAGTTACGAATTCGTGCTACCTTTGAAGCCCGGCGCGCGGTGATTCTGTTAATAGCGAACTGATTCGTATCGTCTACTATCTTCATAAAAACTTCATCAGGGACCAAAAGGCAGAAAAATCAGCAGGTGCTTTTTAGTCCTTGCTAAGCAAAGGTAGGTAGGCAACCCAGGATTTTCTGTGAAGTGTATTATTTGACACTGTTTACCTGTAGGCAGTATCCATGTACGAAGAAACTGTGTTATTTGTCCCGAAGTATCTGAAAATGGACGCTCTTCTGACTCACTTTCTATCACCATTATACGACGACGTTTGCGTGGAGCTGGGTAGATATTTATGTAGTCTTCATCGGAGCTTATATAAAAAGTATTATTATAACAAATTAATTAATTATTCTATTCGTGATAAATCGTCCTGATTTATTTCAAAATCTTCGAAGAAATCCATTATAATAAACAATTAAATTTACATAAACAAGAGAATACAGTAGTTCTTTGCGAGATAAATAATAAGCAACGTACTTCCAGTGGTCACTAACACATAATAACAATGAGCGGGAATCGCGGCGGGCACGAGTGGGGTGATACTAGTTTTATAGAATAATAAAGTCACAAATTACAATTATTTGATGTTTTTAGGTAATTTACTACATTTTATAGCCCCTCAAGTAACAAAAACTTATATGCGTGTGTATGCAAAATTTTATTAACACGATTTTGTTAACTTGGCCCTTTCGACTACTTAAGTGAGGCTCATATGTTGTCCCACATTTATTTATTTATTTTAAGTTTATGCACAAACTAAGTGTGCAGTGGCGGACTTAATGCCAAAGGCATTATCTACCAGTCAACCTTGGGGTGATGCAGAGATAAAAATTGGGAAGGTGCACAGTATTATTAGTTACTGCAAATACGTTAACTTGACAATGCTCTTAATCTGCTAATAAGTTCAGTAGCAATTGATCCTTAACATTCCTTTAAAATGTAACAAGACTTTTAGCCATCCTGGTTTCATGAGGCAGCCTGTTCCATAAGAGAATGGACTGGATAAAAAAAGAGGAATGCATGAAGTTAGAACGGTGAATAGGACATTGAAGAAGACGATTATGCTTCGAACGAAGATTTTTGTTACTAACTTAATATAGGTATTGAAAATGAGAATATAGGTAAGACATACGACAAGGAGAATAAACAAAAGAGTAAAGAGTGGTAAGGGTTCGTAAGGAGCGTCGCTATCGAATGGGCAATCATTGAAGTTGGTTACGGTAAGTGGTGACATGGTCATATATACGAAGATTAAAAACGAATCGAATGCAGTTATTCAGAAGTTTGTTGATGTGATCTGCATTCAGTTCGAAATAGCAAACGTCACCATAGTCGATGACAGAAAAATATAAGGTCTGCACGAGCATTGCTTTCGTTTTAGTTGAGGCAAAAAGTTTTTGAGACGGTATAGGCAACGTAGGTCACCTGTAACTTTTTGGGCTACATTGGAGATTTGAACATGCTTATTAAGTGGTTTGTCCAAATTTAAGGTTTTTTACATTTTGGCTAATAGGAATGGGAATATTGTCATAAATTAAAGGCGTGCCGAAATCTAACTTGTGCGAGCACTTCCTACTACAATCCCTTGGCACTTTGACGGATTCACTGCTATCCCAAACCTATCAGACCAATTTTTAATGGCGGCTAAGTCTTTATTGACCATACAAATGGCTTCTTGGAGCCTATCGATAGTATCTTGCGTGTACAATTGTAGGTCGTCAGCGTACAGATGCTATGCAATTTGAAGATAATGGGTGATGAGATTGATAAACATAGAAAACGGAAGAGGAGAAAGAATACTGCCTTTAAGCACCAGATCCAAGTTTAAGCCAACACGACGATTATTCGTTGACACTAACAGACTGCTGGCGCCCTCGAAGATACGAAGAAAACCATTCCAGTGCCACGTAAGAAACCATGAAATGGGAGAGGATTGCAAGAAGGATTTCGTGACTGACAGTATTAAAGGCGTTCGTGAAATCAATGAGAACGAGGACAGTAACTTGGGTATTTTACATGGCTGCCCTAATATCGTCAGTCACTTTAAGCAAGGCGGTGGTGGTACTACATGGCGTTTAAAGTGTTAATAAGTAAATAAAATGGTTAATTATTTGAATTTTTTGATTTTTCCATGTAGACAGTGGCATTATTTTAATTTTTTAAATGTCATTGTTTTTGACTTGTTACAATGTTACGAATAAAGTTTTATATTAATATTACGAATTACCTAGTGAAACGGAAAGCACGATCCTAACTATGATCTCTCAATAAGACTGAATAACTCTCTTTAATCGTATAACAAGCAATAAAATGAAAAAATGTTCTCTCCTTAACAAATTTGATGAAAATCATGTAGGCTGTTCCAGGTCTTTGTATAGAATTTTTTAATAATTCTTTATTTGCCGTTAGTAATAGTAGTAGTTTTTAAGTAACTATTTACTTTCCTGGCTTCACTGTCGAAAACTTTAGAATAAGTTACAAATGAACAAAAGCAGTATTACTATTGCTAATGGGAAAATACTCAAGTTATAAAGCTTAAGTTATATGCGTTGACGAAAAAAATTAACAACTGACTTTCATGACTTAAATTTATTTTTACATAAAAACCACGTTGCTGGGCAAAGTTAATAATAGAACAAGAAAACCTGTCCTTATGTAAGTTTTTTGTTGATTTTAGTACTAACCAAATTGTCAAGTGGTTGATATCATTATAAAATAGTCTAATTTTAATGTTATTTTCAGTTTACTACCTATATTAAACATAAATATATAAATACATACACACATACATATGTGTGTGTCTGTGTGTGTAGTAAACTAAAAATAACATTAAATTAAATCAGTTATATATATTATGTTAAATGATGTTCATTTTGTGGATATTTTACATTTTGACCTTTTTTCAGTATAATACGGATATGATGAGGATATAATGTACTTAACCTCCTCCGTAGCCTACCAGTAAGGGCCTTGCTTTGTGATCGGAGGACGTGGGTTCGATTCCCCCGGGGAAACAATGACTTTCTATTGTTGTTTATTATTTGATTTAGGGTAATGCGGGTTGATCACCCGATTGCCTGAAAAGAAAAATGATCCATGCATCGGATGGGCATGTAAAAATTCGGTCATTCGCCTGATCTCTCTCCGGTCGTATCGGACATCCGTCCTATCGGGCTACGAGAGTAAAGGTATAGAGGGTGCACCTGTGTTTGCGCGTACACTTGTGCACTATAATATCTCCTGCGCAGTTGGCTAATCTCTGTGG
>JAOCPS010764716.1:0-10330 GCA_025505425.1 Graphium colonna
CGTCACTGACTACTAAAGGAGAATAAATGATTAAATAAAAGCAACTGAGGTTGCTGAAAAGAGCCTTCGGCGGCATGGGCTACCGGGACTCAGGACGTCTGCTCCGCGCGAGCGTCAGAGGCAGACTGTCGGTCACAATCGGTCATGGAGATGTAGAATGAAATTTTTCGACGAAAAAAAAAATTACAAAGAAACAAACATCGAATTTACAAATATCCGCGAAACTTGGGTTTTCTTTACGAAAAAAACTTGCAAAAAATGAACTCCTACAATAAGACTAGTATACAAAAAAATATGTTTGAACTTGATGTACATAACTTGACACGGGAAACCATATAACCGGGTTGGTCTTGGATTGTCTAGAACAGAATTTGACTACATTTGATTTTTGTCTACAGTTTAGAGTGACTACTACACAACGGGTCAAGCACTCAAATTTACTATAACACAAATTGACTAGTACCGAAGAAACCTACAACACATTTTGCACGCTGTTGTGTTTTGTTTTTGAATGTACGGGCAAGATAAAAACAAAAAGACAAAATTGGGTCATAAGTTATAAATATTGTATATTAATATAAAATATACAGAAAATAAAATATACAGAAAATAAAAATAAAAGTAAAAATTAGACACTCCGAAACCTAAATTACTTCAAAAAAATATTTATGGTATTAAAAGAAAGCGGTATTTTATAACAACCCTTTTTCATGTTTTTTATAGCTTTTAAAAAATTTATTGGGGTGATTTGTTTTTTAATAATTTTGTTAATTCTCGGCCGTCTCCTCTATTAAAGTTATATTTTAAAACCAAGTAGGTGAGTCTTGTCCTATGTAGATTCTCTCACACTGACTCATATGGCAAAAATTGTATATCAACAGATGGATATGTAATTTTAAAACCCGTCACGACTTTTACATAGTTTTGTTTTTTAATCCGGACATGTTTTATACGTATAACTTTTACGGTTTTAAGATGTTCTCTGTACATCTATTCCATATTGGGTTCGCAATAATGTAGTGACGGTTTCTTACGAACCTTAACTTCGTCATTTTACCCTCTGTTGCACTGCACTCATTCCTCTTCGAACACCTCCAAAACGAATCCCCCACTTTGTTTTGTGATACAAAGTTATATCTGAAGCCGTCTTACTAGACAATTATTTTATTAATTAAAAATAATAACTTATTTTTGTTAATTTCTCAGCTGGATGAAAGAAACACAACATTACTCTTTTTATTATGACATCAAAAGTATCATAGAATTTTCTGTACATTATATATGGCCAATACGAATGCCTGGACAATTTGGGTTCATGTCAATATGCTATGTAGGAAAAACATGCACGAGTCAATTAGTGTTATAGTAGTTTTGAGTGCTTGGCCCGTTGTGTAGTAGTCACTTTAAGCTAGACAAGAATCAAATGTAGTCAAATGGTTATATGGGTTGTTTTCATTCTAGACAATCCAAGACCAACCCATATAATCATCGACATTGTCCTTCTGTATACTCATAGAACTGAATAGAATATTTTTGCTTCAGATCTACGAGTATATTAGTATTTTTTTCTTTTTTCTTAATTCTCTTCATTAAAACCTTCTTCAATAAAAACCTTTTTCACTTTAATGTTACTTTACATTTTCTATTATAACGTGAAGGATAGACTTATATTCAGATAATATTACTAAAAGAAATTCTAACTTAAATTTTGTGCGGTTTCAATGGTTTCAAACGAGATACCACTGTTGTGAATTTACGATAGAATCTTAACGCTTGCATTTCATAATATGATAGAGTTCGTCAGTCTCCGACGTTAAAAATATTAGCGAGTTCAATCAGACACTACTAAGAACGTAACTTAACGTAAGCACGATTGGACAAGGGGAGGATGATATCTATTTGTTGGACGGTAAGCTTATTCTTGCTGAAATTGACGTTTTGTTAGGTCCTTCTTTTAAGAGTTAAACAAGTTTGTCCATTACAAATTAAACTCAATTTTATGAATATAAACAACATTTTATCTGTTATTTTATAGGAAGAATATAATTTAAAATAATGAGAAAGATATTATTTTATTTAAAGTAAACAGCAGGAAAACCTTAGTATTTTATATTCTATCTGTATGTTAATCTATATTTCTATTAGAGTAAGTCGTCGTGCGTGCAGATGTTTAAGTAGACGAGTTTTATTCTTTACTTTATTGAATACAACTAAAGAGTTATTGGTGCGCTGAAACCCTAAAATAAACCTGGACCTTGTTTGGGGATCGGAAGAGTATAAATTAAAAGGGAATAATAAGGATTTTTACGTTATGCTGGCTTAATGTTAAGCGATGGTACCTATATGTTCTAAGAAACCGGTGAGTTCTACAAAGTGATGCGTATAAATTGATTTATTTTTTTACAATTAATGACATTTACGGCAATGTTAAAAACTGATTTATATTAAATGTTTAAATATCGAATTTCAATAAATGATAATCTAATCATACAAAATGGTGTGATCATTTATTGGGATATTAAACTGCAAAATCTTTTGGTCATATCTTTTCTTTTCATATAAGATACTGAAACATTATGAACCGCTATTAAGTAAATATTATTAAGTAGCTATTTTTAAAAAATATGTAATTATTTTTATTATTTTTCCTTGGATATTTTAGAATTGAAATTGAAGATATTTAATATAACATAATGTCCTGTTTCTTGAATTAGCAATTTATACTTATCTCGCCCTCATACTACGTATGTATATCAGAACAGAAATAACTACATAATTATTCTACAGTTGAATGTGTGAAAATTGTAACGGGACACATTTAATAGCTTCTAAAGCCGTAAACAATATGTAGTACAAGAGATAATAGAACTGGCTGAGTTCCAAACTGTTTCGTGAATGCTACGGTTGATGACGGCCAACTGGATTAACCGATGTTGTTTGTAGTCCGTTGTAATTTGTACCTAAGTCTTAAAGCATTTTAGAGCAATTTTTTAAAGATTGCTTCAAAAGTCTTCCATTTTTGGACCTTATAGTAATTTTTTACTCAGATTCAGTTCCAATTATCGTTAAACCCAGTTTCATACCATTATATTAAGTATATTCGTAGGTTACCCATTTTTCTACTTATTAATAATAATTATTTATAGTTAAATAAATTTTAAATAATTTATTTAAGCTTGTTGGTCGGTCTCATGTTGATCGTTCGGGCATTAGTAGTTTCAATTGATTTGAATGAATTTCTATTATATATTCACATATTTTTTACATTAACGTATTTAAAAGATATGTAAGTAATTAAAAAGTTATACTGAATTAGTGATAAATAATAATACCTCTTGTAGTATAAGCTACAGTATACGTGTGCGAAATCTGAAATGACAGTATTTTAAAACTTTAACGGATGTGTAACAACTTTCTAAGGTATAATTTAATCAGAAATGTTGTTCAAATATATACAAAGATATTTAAACGACATACATTCAACGATCATTTCTCCATAGAGTTAAGGCTTAAGGTTAAAAACAGTTTTAAAAATATAATTTCTAACGTATAGTACGTTTAAAAATATTTTACATTAACTATTTTTATTTTTTACAGCTTAGTCTCTTGGAAATAGAAGAAAAAAGGTCGTAGATTTAATAATTCTCTCGAAGATAACTTATACAGCTCATTTTACCCCCTTGTCATGTTGGGAAGAATCTGCAAGTTTTTTTAAAAAAGGTAATAGGAATATTTTAATTTTAATATTTTAATCTTACATTAAGTATAGCCTCTTAAAATCATAAGATATATTTTCAGTCAATTTTTTCCAGTTAAGATCTTTTATATATTGTCTTATATATTTTATATACTCTTACATACATTTTACTCAAATATATGCAGTTATCCAAATCTGTTAGACATTCTAACGTAAGAGTCCCTTAGTAGATTGTTTTGTCAGATGAAAGCTTTCAAAATAAAAATGGGGTATCGGTAACTTATTTTTGTTCTGTTACTTTCCGTTTCTTTACTTTCAAACTCCTAAATATTATAATTCTTATACTACCTAACCTGTTTAATACATTATATAAGGCTGGCAATGCATTTGCTACTCGTCGGATTTGTGAGTGTCTACAGGTGATAGCGTCACTTAACATAAGATGCCGTTTTCTCGCCAATCAAACCAAAAATACAGGCGATATTTTTTTAGTGGGAGAATGGGAGATAAGGGTAGATTCGAGTTCAGTGTAGATTATTATAATCATATTAAATATATCATATATATGAATGGCGTATACATAGCGGACAGTTTCGCTATAAAGGCGTTCAGAAACGACACATGAAAAAGACAACATAGAACCCTCTTGGTGAAAAGAAACGCTGCGCCTAGATAAACGAGAGACGGTTAAGAGGTGAGTCCACGAATTTCAGGATCAGCCTGTCTTCCCGTCACAATTCACTATGATTACTACAATGGTGTCCTCACCTGCCCTCGCTGAGCGCAAAGATTTGTTGCGAAAATCAGCTATATTTGCCACCTCCGGAGTCATGAACGTCGAGTAAAGTAGCCGAAACCGGTCGGAAGGATCATATATGAATAAAATTTTTTTTCATTTTTGCAGATGAAAAAGGGGGCAAACAAGCAGGTAGCTCATCTCATGTGAAATGATTACCGCCACCCATAGACTCTCGCAACACCAGAGAAATTACAAGAGCGTTATCGGTCTATGAGATAGGAATACGCTCATTTCTTGGGGTCCCTAACTCGTATCAGTCCGGGGACACCGCTGGCGACAATTCAATCCACAACAGAGTCGAGCGTGGCAGGAAATTTCGGCAAAATGGCACGGTTGTTGGTAAATACGGTGGAGGACGCAAATAGACGCAACGTCACTTCACAGAGCCAAGGTATCAAGCCGACTGGAAAGAGCATGGGCGTCAACAATTCGAGAAGGTCGGCGGTAAATGAGGTGCCCCAGCTCAGACATGAGGGCAGTATTCCATCAGTGGGCGAACTTGCGCTTTATACAGTTGCATAAAGTGAAACAGTTGGCAATTAATGTTACTCATGCACAACAAGTCATTAATATGCAAAAGAAACAATGTGGGAGATAGCATGCCGCCGTTTGGGATTCCAGCTTTCACAGGCTTAGTATAAGATCATGCTCTGTCGACAACGACTTTAATGCTCCGATACATGAGGAAGCTAGTTATTCACTCTGATAATTTCTCAGGAAAGTTGTAGGATGATATCTTGAAAAGAAGCGCACTATGGCATACCAGATCGAAGGCTTGCACTACGTACAACCTAACTGCCAGGGATGGCTGATGCGATTGAGATCAACCAGCTAACAAGCTTTTGCAAAATCCGTATTGTCGGTCATTGATCAGCTGGTGATTTTTAAGGTTCTTCAGGAGTTGGGTTTTAAAAATTGACTCCATAATTTTGGAGATCGAGGAGGTAATGGCGATCGGCCTGTAGTTGGATAGGTCCAAGCAATTTCCTTATTTCAGGATCGGGTGCACTAAAGCAGTTTTCCAAGATAACGCCACCAAACCTTAAGAGTGCCAAAAAAGACGCTTTCATACCGGTGCCATCTCTAGAGCTTACGTCCTCAGCACAATAGCCGAAATTCCATCGGGCCTACTCAACTTATAGATGTGCTTTCCGCCGATGGTTTACCTGATAGTAAGCGATCCCGTCACCCATAAACACACGCAATATCCGGAAAATTGCAAGTGCGTTCTGAACCTGGGAAATTAGATAGAATAGGTTTATTGGATAGGATCCGGTCTCTAAGTATTCGGAGGTGAAAGTAATGGAACAAAAATTGTTAAACATGGCAAATCCAGCACCTCTAAAAAGTCTTGCATATTTAATTTTGTGCCGATTTTATAATGGCGTTTTTCTCAGGTGAGGGTGGCCCTAGAAGTGCAGTAAAAGCTGTGGATGGATGTAATGCTGTATTAGGCTCAACTCTCGATCAGTTTCCGTTAAGTATTTTTTCTTGAAGGTAGTGTTTTATATTTTTCTTAGATTGTTAAAGGTGAAGTATCTCCACTAAACGTTGACTATTTTACCGACTTCGGTTTTTGAATGTTTGGATTCGGGATATGCTCGACACTTTATCATGGGCAACCTCTCGTTTCGAAATCGTTGTTAACGGGTGAAACGCAATGCTGAATGCCGATATATTTATGATAAAATCTCTTCTTCTACTTCTGCCGATATCTGGAAGTCTCGGAACTTTTGGTAACATTTGCACTCGCGTGTTTTAATCCATCCCTCCCTAATCGAATTAAAGGATTTCTACATTTAAAATCTATATTTCACTATTACTTCTTCGATGGATCATCTAACGATGCGTAAAATAATTTCGTATTTCAATGGTTTGACGCACCCTTTTATTAGTCCGTTCTTTTTTCTCCAGTTACTTCTGACGCCATTCAAAAAATATCATCCTTAAACTTAAATCAAATTCTATAGGATGCGATTAAATCGGCCGGCGAATGATTGTTCCTATTCTAGATATCCTTCTTCCAGCCATTGCCCATAAAATATTTTTTCCTTAAGTACTAGTGACACTTATTTCTTAATGGCGTAATGCTCTTGCTCGACGTCCTCCTAAGTGCTTCAATCCTTCCTGTCTTTCACACTGTTGACCTATTTTTATCCTGCCTTTTCTTAAAAGGTTTCTGAGTTTGTTATTACTAACAACTTTATAAGTCTATTACAACTTGATTTCAGCCTGGTGACATTAGGGCAGGCATGGAAAATACTATGACCACAGTAATGGTATAGCACGATTTCATTTTAGCAATTCTTTCCAAATTAATGTTTTCTGATAAGCACTCGAATGGTTTTCCTCATAGCTTCAGGGGTGCCACCAGCTAATAATTCATGGTTTCATTGAACAGGATCCTTCGCATTATTGTGGCCTAATTTTTATATTTCGCAGAATATTGCTCTCTCTGCCTTCATTCGAAATCTGGTTTTAACCGGTTTTCATAGTGCTACGCCCCCCTATACAACATAATATTACATATATCTTGTAATATAAATAATTTCTTTAAAATTCGTTTTCATTCTTTGTTTTGTTGAACAATTGAAGGAAAACGTAACTTATCGCTTTGTTGCCGCGCTACGCTTACAAAAAAATAGCTCATACCCGCAGTTTTTAACCGACTTCGAAAAGGGAGAAAAGTTCTCAATTCGAATGTATGTTTTGTATAACATAGTGCGCAACAAACGATTTATGTTACAATCATTACTAAAATTCAGAAGTTTTATATTTTGTCTTGTTTACATAGAGGAAAAATGCGAATAGCTTTTACTTTTAAAAATTAATGTTCTGTAACGGCTAACATATGTGAAACGTCAAAAATATTTTAAACAAGTAAATAAATAAGATAATATTTTAACGAATTAATCATTTAATAACTATTAAATATAATTAGTACATACATATAACATTCCACCACATAGCGTGGCGATGCGCCTGTATTGCCACACCAACAATTAGGTTTACCCTAGTCTATTTTACATAAAAAACGGTCTGATTAAAAGTTTTAAAAACAAAATTCATGTGCTAATCTTGTGTATATTTTCTTTTATTAATTTTGGTTGTTTATGCCTTGAAGAAATGTAAGTATGTGTTTGATTAACTCTGCTTAGCATTAATGTAGGACCGTTTGTGTAATGCTTTATGTGACTACAACATTTCTAGCGAATAGAACGTGTTGTTGAAAATGTTACGACTGACCTTAATGTAAGCGTCGCCACTGTATGCAAATGTGCACTGTGGGGACACGGGTATTTGTGCACATGTGCCTTTCAAAATGTATTAAATATATAAATACGAAATTAATATGAGTGCACATTAAATAATCAAAATACTCAATTTTCACTAAATCAATAATTTTTCAATGCTTCATTAAAATATTACTTTATAATATTTATTCCATTATATATTTACAACATTTGTATTGTTGCTTCTGCGTAGTTCGAAATTATTTTTTTTCTATGGACAACGAATGTATTGTATTATTTTTCTTTGTGGTCGATCAATCATACAAATATAAATGTAGTGAACATTTATATTTGTATGATTAATCAACCACAAATAATACTACTGCGAGAACAGCAACTTTGGCTAAGTGAAGTAACAAACAAGAACTTGACACAACATCTACTTAACTAAATTAAATCCGAATTTGACATGCAGATCCGCGAACAGCTGCAAATAATTCCCACGTTCTCGCGGTTTTCAAATAATGGTTTCCCTTAAGTTCGCAGCGCTAGCTTTAGAATTGATTTCACGTTAAATCTCTAAAATAAGCGCTGGGATCAAATTCTAGTAATTTTAAATTTTAATTTTATATCTAAAAATTTGTTCTAAAGCCATTAGTGTGTTAATAGCATTATGATAGAAAAATTTATAGAATTATTTCGGAAACACCTTGCTGTAATAACGAAAACGATAATTTATTAAAGGCATAACAATAAAGAGAAAAACAGAAAAAAAGAAATTAAATTAGCCATTGGTAGAAATGACAGAAATTAAAATTGTGAATAATATAAATCACTCAAAATTTTAACAGCCAACGAACTTTCCAAAAACTGCTAGCGATCTGCATTGTGTTCAGGTGCATTTAACGTTGTGTTAAGAGTGTTGTACTAATCAAGTGTGATATCAAGAGAGCGCACCGTAAAATGCAACGCTACGACACTATAATATGGTGCAAAGTAGGTGTTCTATTTGGCAAAGCCCATAAGTTTCGTTATAAAATTATTTGTTTATTTACTTTATGATTAAATATTATATTATTCCTGCTTAAATTTAATACAAGACCTCAATTCGATAATAAAAAGAAATTAAACTTTTATAATCTGTAAAAAAAATTAACTATAACTGATGTATAAATATACGAACAAAAAATTATTAAGTAAATAAAAATAATGAAGGCTAGCAATTTTATTTTTATAGTAAAATAAATTTGTATGTCTTACGTACTAAGTAATATAGTTTTACTTTTAGTAAATTTGCCACAATTTAATTTTAGATTTTTTTATTGACGCCAATGCTACACATTGTTTAATACAACTGCAATGTATTAACTGACATTTAAATATATAAAATTGTTTTTATAACATGTTAGTACCATGCATAAAGTATAAAATTAGATGATGCAGTTAGAGAAGCCTCTTTTCCGTGAAACAATATTGCCAATGCACATCATTGATGTTTACTAGCAAAAAAGCCACGGTAATCTGTACGCTCGTCGATATAGCAATCAACCTTTTTTTATTTTAATTCGATCCATAAAAACATGTTTGCATACTCAAATCACCGGGATATAATAAATGTATACAAAAAGCCAAAAACACCGTTAACACGTTAGCCACGTCACATAAAGCTGAATAATATTCAAACGTATTTGCATAATTCCTTGCTCGTTTTTCGTTCGTAACATGCACACGTTGCATATTCATGCCAATATTTTATATGAGATAATATGCAAATTGAAATCAATTATACACGTTACAAATTGAACACCAATTTACAATAAACGTCTCAGTAAACGTCTATTTTGGTGACACGTTTCAGGTTTTCCCGTTTCCACGAGATTTTACAACAATTTAGCCGCCACATTTAACACGTTAACTAATATTCTGAAAAAAAAATACGCGTAAAAATAGAATCAACCTTTCCTTCTAATCTTTATTTGTTAAGGCTTTCAGTTTTATTTATTTTAAAGTTATGGTTATGAATCTCCCGCAACTAGTTTACATTTTTAAAAAGTTATCGCACAGTCAATTTCCAGCTTCTATTTACATCATTTAACTCTAAAAAAGTTGAATAAAATACAGCAACCATTAGACATTAATTTTACTTGAGCTTTTTCAAGAAAGATTATCAATTTTCAATAGATTTAAACTAGAAATAAAAACAAATTCACAAATAGTCTCGCAACTTAATCGCGACTTTTTTAATGGTAATAAATGGTGATTCCAACAAAAACTAATTTATAAAATAAAGTACATTTCATACAAGAACTATTGGACCGATTCTTTAATTATTTTATTGACTTAAACATGAATTTTATTATAACCACACCACTATTTTGCTTTATAATACGAAACGCAAATAAAATAAAATCAGTAGAGTATGAGCGCTCATCGGGGGCAGATCTGTCATGTTTTCGCTTACCTCGACTTACTATAGATTGCGTTATGAATGCTTCATTATACTGTGACCACGAATTTGTATTTTTTTCTTTAAATAAATGCCTATTTAACTTGTCATAAAATATAGTTGTTTTAAGTATATTTAAGTAACATATCGTCGCC
>JAOCPS010764827.1:0-10329 GCA_025505425.1 Graphium colonna
TGTGTGTGTGTGTGTGTGTGTGTGTGTGTGTGTGTGTGTGTGTGTGTGTGTGTGTGTGTGTGTATGTGTGCGTGCGCGCGCGCGCGCGTGCGCGTAATTGCATATGTATATGTGTATAAGCAATTCATCATTTTGACATTAAGATCACCTCTCATAGAATTCGTGGAAGGTGTAACTTTTTACGTGTTATCGTACACCAATGGAAACACGTACAAGTACAAGCGTGCGTTAACAAGGAATACCTCCTAAAAGCCTTCGAGGTACATTTTCAACCGACTTCAAACGTCAAGAAAGTTCAAAATTCGACTGTATGTTGTTGTTTTTTTTTTGTATGTATCTGACCTCAATTTCTCCACGAGTTATGAACCGATTTTTAAAATTCGTTTTTTATTTAAAATGATATGATAACAAGGTGCTCCAAAATGATTTTCGTGAAAGTTAATAGTTTCGTTTTCAAATCGATATAACTGAAAAACTCTTAAGGGGTTTGAAGTCGGTTTAGCTGCTTTCTGTGAAAAAAAATATACTAGCCGTTATTACGTCGCCAGTAGACTAAGTCACATTGACATAGTAAAAACGCAGTAAACTCCGTATGTACACAACGCGGTTACACCGTGCTCATAAGCCAAGACGTACTTCAGCATCTACTATTTAATTAACCCTACATTTATATGAAGTGTTTAGGGCGAACCCAGAAGAATTATAACTGCCCCGTTCCTTGACCGACTTGATAAAGATGTCATGAAGACGGCGTCCATTAACTATCACGGTTTGATATTTTTTTTGTCTTTACCACCAGAGGACTGGAACATTTATCTTCCCTATTTAAGAATTGTGTACGACAAGACCTTGAGACTACTGTCACTATACAGATCAACGTTTCGCTAATACCAAGTTGCATTGGTTGTCTTCATGGGCGTGTAAATAGGGGCCGGGTGGGCCGTGTGCACCCCAGGATGGTCTTGTGCCCATCTCAGGGTGGTCTAGTGTCCACCCTGGAAAATAACCTAGATACACCCATGGTTGTATTGCGAATGAAGAGCATTTGAACTAGTCATGGTTCGGAAACTCACGGAAACGCAAATTGCGTTATTCCTAGCTTCCTTAATATAATACTTATATCGGCGTCGAACGTGTCCCCAAAGTATTTGGCCATTTCGTCCTTAAAAGCCTGGAAATAGTGATTTTCCCCAACTTTCTGATTTGACAAACGCAAGGTAGAGTAAAGTCAATTAGCAGGTTAATTAGGAACAAAAACTGACTCTGCACCAATTAACTGACGACCGTGTTATATTTGATCTCGTTGAAATGCTCATAACGAATAGCCTAATTTTCACACAAGGCAAGTTCTTAAATTTTGATTCGTTTCTGTTTACAGCCGAAGTATATAATAGCGAAATACCTATTCATTAAAAGGCACAGCTCGGCTCTTCGAAATGACTCCGCTCGCGCAAATTACGCGGAGAACGAATGAATTGCATCCGCCTTGGAACAATGACGCTTTGGCTTCAGGCGGAAAAACAAAAAAAGGCTCCTCGTCATTTTGCCCTCTATAGATATATTAATAGACCGACGGTGCCTTTATTTATGGAGACGGCAGAAGTGGGCCAACGGTGCCGCATCTCATAATTTTTATGATTATTACGACGTGGCAAGCAAAACATTAAGGAATTGTTTAAACATTGTCAAGATAATGAATTTTTTTAACAAATTCAAAGAAAGCTTCCTGAAGATATCACAAAAAGTTATCGAGATGCATCCTGTAGGATATTTGTCAACTTTTTACGTCATGACTTTTTCGTTGTTAACCTTGAAACTCAGTAAGGGAGTCCAAATGACTTTCTTATTGAATAGCGCCAGTTAGACTCAATTAAGAAAGAAAAAACAGAATATTTATTCGTGACCATAAGGCATGTCAGTGACCACCTAAAATTCGAAATAACACATCGCTTAAGACCCCAAATACAAAGCGTTTTTAACGACGCAAAAATCTTTAGTCAAGAATACTCTACTAGGGATTTTCTTAAATTATTATACAATATCATACCATAGTGCGAAAAGCCAACTCCTATTTTACATATCTGTCATGTCAGGCATTAAGGGACTTAACTTTCAAGTGTGGACAAATCACACTGTTTCCGAGAAGTTTTTTTCGATTAAGAATTCATAATCCGGATTATCGAATGGCAAATTCTATGGTTAAACAAATATGCAAAACTCCGTTAATACTTCTATCATTTCTGGTGAAATTCTTTATAAGACATATAAAGCCACTACAAGAACTACTAAATCTCTTGTAGAGCGACGCATTGCCGAGTTTAAACCAAATATAAATGAGCAACAAAACTTTGGAAGCGCAGTAGCGGCAAACTGTTTTGCGCAAGTTGAAGACGTTCGCATACATGTTAGCAAAAAGTTATGCCAAGCAGGCCTTATATAAACGGTGAAGTACTTGTTTAACAAATTGTAGGCAATAAGCTAACATTATTACTCAAATAACTCATACTAAAAAAGCAGGCGTATTTATACCAATCAGTTAACAGATCGAAATATCTTGATTTAGAACATTGATATACAAAAAACAATCAGCGTCTCAAAAACGTCCGCGGTTCAATACCAAATTACGCACTTATTCACCTTAAGAAAACGTTTATATACTCATAATTTTCAATTAGAATTGCATGTTTTGTAAAAAAAACTTTATGCTTCTCCTTTAAGATTAAAGGACAATGCCCAATGGTACCAAAAATTTTCTTGCATCAAGATAAAAAAATATAGTAAATAATTTCGTAATTTTTACCAACATTACGCTTTATATCTTAAAACAAGGAATTTAATTTAAAATATAAAAAACTGCGTGGTGTCGTGGGACACCAGATAGGAAAAACAATCCTTATTATAGAAAATTATAAATAAACAGTCATTCCCAGTAGACTATACATTAGACACTGTATAGCCATCATACATATACTATAGATAAGATAAATATTACGTTACGGACGTTTTTACCGGCTAGGCTACCCCTCCGCAACGCCCCATAAGGAACTTCGTTTCAAAAATTATGATGAGTTTTGCTTTACCTACATGACGTTTGCGCAATCTGTCATAGAAATGTAGAATGCAATTGTAATGCAATATTATAATTCATCAAATATCTTCGAATCCGAATATTCTTAACGAAAAGAAAATCTGTAGTATTTAATATAACAAATCTAATATCCACGAAAACGTGTTTTAACTTGATGCAAATTGGTACGGTTTGCTATATAAAAATGGAGATAGTCATTTGAAAAGAAAATAATGTCAAACACGACTTTGATACATAAAATTAAGGACGGCTATAATTGTTACTTGATTCGAGACTATCTAGAGTTTCTTGTATATCAATTGTCTAGGATCAAGAACAAATGATAGGCAATCATCTAACGTCTTGGCTAGTACTCCAAATAACTTGTATGAACGCATTCATTCACAAAAAAGCAACTACGAATCGAATGTGATCACATACGCTGCGGTATCTGGGAGTCGGCGTCGACATCGCCGAACAGCCGATGGCTGCAGACGTCCAGCAGCCACCAGCGGGTGACGTGCTCCGGCAGGTGCCAGCAGCCCGGCATGATGGTCACATAGCACACCCAAAATCACTATGCACTGCTTCCTTTTACGACAAAACTACGCCATGTACTTTCACTCGTAGCACACGAATACGCGAGCGTTTATTAACATGTACTAGAATCGAGGCTGAAAGATTGTTGTGATTAAATATATAGTAAGTATTTAAAAGTGATATTGTACATTTGAAGATATTATCTCAGTATTTATAATATTACTATAAAATATAATATCTAGTAGTAGTACTAAAAAAGAGAAACTTTTAAAGAAGAGCATTCGTATTTATCATTGTCTACATATAGTAGAAGCTCAGTCCGTCAAGCCGCGCCTTCGCAATAAATGGCTTGAAACGATATTATTTGCTACCATTTGCGGTTATATTAGTATAGTAATTGGTGAATTTGTAGTTTTTTATTTAATTGAACTTTGATCACCATGCTAGCCTTCTTAGTACAATGTTGAAAATAAAACTAAACTGATTGTCGATTACGAGTAAAAAGGCTTTAAAAGGCAAAAAAAGACATAAATATACTCGCTAAACCAACTGTCATAAATAAGAAAAGAACGTGTGCAAAGGATCTAGTATACATAAAAATATCGAACAAACCAAGTGCAATGAAAAGAAATAAAAAAAAAAACCGGAAATGAGTATTAACCTGCCACAATCAGTAAAGCTTTATAATAAAAAAAAGGTTATTGAAACTGTACAATAACTGGATAGTCCCGCAAACCAAACATAAATTAACAAATTTTTAAATTGAGAGATATTCTTTTCTCTCAAGTTCATCTTCGCTTGCGAAAATATTAAGAAACCCATTATTAGATAGAAATTTCCGATTGCAAATAAATAATTGGGAATCGGAACTAATAACAATGAATTGAATATTATCGATTTAAAATATTATATGTCAAAAAAAAACCTCTTTATGATGGTTTCATTCTAGAATGTTGTAATATTGTTAAATTTCAAAAGATTTTCCACTTCCAATAGGACTTGAGAAATGCCTTACGGATTATCCCACATCAACTGTGGTTTTAACAATTTAAGCTAAATTTCTCTCTACGTTTAAAACTCACCAGATTTATCTAGTATTGCTTCAGACATGAAATATTCCGAGCTAAAATGCCGAACTACTGTTTACAAAACGTTACGATAAAACTGTCCTTAAATTTCGTCGCTTGATAAGATCTTAAACTTATCTCTACATAGCTAGAGATAGACTAAGATAAGTCTATTTTAGCATTTCAAGAATTTTCAACGGAAGTGATCGGACTAGTAGACACGGTCAGTTTTAAATTTTTTCTAGTTATAATTTCTTTTAGTTGCATTTTAATAAATATTTGATTATTTATACCATTCAAAATAAATATCACACAGTAGCTGTCCCTTAAGGTTCTTAGGGTATATACTTCGAAAAAAGTAACTATGTTAATTTCAAGTCAAACGGATTTCTTAACAAGTCAGTGGTATGTGGCTTGTATAGATATATTAAAATGTGTTAATGTTCTATTTTATAATGTAGTGAGTTTGTAATTTTACCAAATAATTTCAATGAACCTGTGTCACTGATTTACGAAACTTCGGTGAATAAAATCTTTATATTGCGAAGTGAAGATGCGAACGAGTTGATCCACGAGGCGGCGTTATAACAGCGCTAGATAATTGCATCGCATATCTCGCAACTGTAAGCCGTAACGTATTGATACTGTGCACATATGGACCGAACGTAATACGCACATCATTGGAGGCGGAAACTATTCAAAATATGTCGCGTAATTCTCATTATATTATTAATGCAGTTACTTTCTTTCAACGAATATTCTACTTTAAAGAAAATATAAAATAATTTTAAAAGATGTTCTTTACTGTGTTCTCCTTTTATAATCGAAATTGTGTGTTGTTCTAAAAATAAAAATTAATTCCTAATAAATATATACATATACTAATTAATTAACGATATTATGTGAAACGTAAATAAACCAACTTTTATACAAAAACCACTATTCGCGTACGATAAGTTAAATACAACCGAGTCCAGGATTACGAAATATAGCTACCGATACGTATGCAACTATCGTTTTCGCGATTGTGACAAGTGACGTCAGGGGACGTCTGAACCACGCAGCGTGCGGCGGCCGACTGGCGACACAACCCCCTGTTCAACAGTTTGCACCCTCCGAGAAGAGGGGGTGTATTCAACTCGATCTTAGCTAACTACTGAACCGTTAACTGTTCCGCATTGAAAAGTTCTCGACAAAATTTTATAATGGGAAACAATTGGAAAAATTGGTATGTGTAACAGGAATATTTTTTAAGATGACAAAATCTACATCATGATTAACACTTACTTATAAACAACTGAGGTATTGCTTATTAGTACTTTTAACACAAACGCAAGTAAGTTTTACGTAAAGTTTGTTATACAAGTAACCAAAATTTCTCCATCATGAATCAGACCAGCTTACCAAAATATCACAATTTCCTTATTCTTCCCAATTCTCTGCACCAACAGATGAATAGTAATAACAACTATTATTACAGGCCATTCTCTAAACTATGTAAAAATTCCCTTCCTCAATAGATTGAAACGAAATAGCAATAATAAATGTGAAATTGGGTATTTAAATAAATTATGTACACCTGCTTTAGGCCTATTTTTTTAAATTTATGTTCTAATTTGTTACAAAATCTCTTAACTTGTTTTCTTAAGACTTTTGATTAGGTTTGTTAGGTGCACATGATTGAAACTCTAGGAGCCCCATGAGGTGAAGTAATATGGTACCTTATCAACAGCAGAATGTATCTAACTAATTTTGTAAACAAAATAGAAAATGATTTTATTACTATTTATGGTATCATCATTATTTTAGATTTTATTTAAATTTCATAGATTTGAGATCCTGGAATACTGCAGTAATTACTTAATTTGTGTCAAAACATTCTGCACAACAAATTCTTTAAATCTATGATCACGCCAAATCTTACATGGTTCTGAATGCCCTGAGTTCAGGATATATTTAAAAAAGAAATTAGATTTAAAGAAGAGCTTAGCATATCAATATATTTTTACTATTGTGTGCTATACTGTGCTTCGGGCTATCCTGGCTACATTGCTTACATTTAATGCTTGTTTCATAAAGGCCATATTTAGATCATATTAAAATGCATAATTAGTTTTTATTATAATGATGATGATGATGACCTCCTGTTGCCCCTTATCATGTACGTAGGACTTTTAGAATGATATAATTATTATA
Organism: Graphium colonna; assembly: GCA_025505425.1. Classification (NCBI taxonomy): domain Eukaryota; kingdom Metazoa; phylum Arthropoda; class Insecta; order Lepidoptera; family Papilionidae; genus Graphium; species Graphium colonna. The sequence goes on from JAOCPS010764827.1 coordinate 6,871, forward strand.
ATATGATATTAATATATCTATTGATCATAGTTTTCTTAAATTGTGTGTATTAACATAGAGACATAATTTTATAGATAAGCATATTAAAACATGGTAATGGTAATTGTGGCCTGTTTCTACAACTCGATGACTATTGCACCTATTTTGCATCAGGAATATTTAAATATAAAAATCAAACTCCAATACCAATATTTACAATACTATAAAAGTTATATTTTTTTGTATCTATAACCAGTGGGTAAAATAAATATGCATAAATAATATTACAAATATGTAATTAGAGCCCTGTTTTTAAAATAATTGCAAAACTTCTTTAGAATAATTGAGTTCCTAAACTTATTTTTACTACTAATATACATTGACATTATAAAATTTTATATATTACCAATTATAGGCATAATAATTATTCATCCCTTCCGACAAAAAACTAAAAACATGCACAATTCTTTTTATATTAATTAAACTATTAACACAGTAAATATTAAAGTACAATAAAACTTATGATGGATAGTGTAGTTTAAACTATGTGGTCAATTTTTGATATAGATCCTTAAAGCACCTATCATTTATAAGTTGGATGTGGATCATCGTGACAATAATAGTAATTATTAGTTTTATTAATGCGGAAATGAAGACCTCAATGCTCAGTCAACCGCAGAGTCAGTTATTGTTTATTTCAAGAAAGTCCCATATAATACAAAACTATTTAGGCATTATTTAACTTGATTAAAATTTACCGGCTATAATTCCATCCATTTGGAGAAGAGCTGCTTCCAATAATTTAGCGGGATCTGAATCCGGCGAAGTTGGATTATTATCGCCATCAACTTGTGTTGATTTTCCCATCACACTTCACAATAAATTATATATCGAAAAGATGAAACTTAATAACTATTTTTAAAAGTTTAAAAAACAATTTTAGTTTTTATCATCAAAAAGTAAACTTTTACTTTAAGTCAACAAAACTTTGATTTGACAAATTCACACGCGATGACAGTAACTGATTAAAGTTCATTGAAAACTTGCCTTAGATACGTTTCATTTCGCCGAAAACTTTCGGCAATTTAGTTATTCGTGTTATCTATTCAATTAATTCTTTATAATTATTACAGCATGTATTCATATTTTGTGAAGAGCTTGTTTTAAAATTAAACATACTTATTTAATATTAAAGTTATTTCGATCCTTATGGAAATAAAGAATATATTATATGTAAAGAATGTTAAAGAGAATTTATGTCTTCCCAAAATGTTTAATATATCTTAATGGGTGTATGACGATTGCGAATAGGTTTCTAAAAAAATATGAGATATGAGTTTTTAGAATGTAAATTGTTATGTGAGTGATATTTATTTTTATTTTATGCGCCTTTTGGTAGTATAGAAGTATTGTCAAAGGACAAAACAGCAGATTTGTATCGAGGTCCCTGGCTGAGCGAGGAGAGCAGTGCCTCCCTGAATAGGGCTGCTCTGACGTCCCGGGTGATACCGAAGTTACTCTCGCTCGAAACTGCAGTGTAAAAACGACCACGGCGTGTACTCACACCCCCAGATTTGCCCATGTGCAGGATTCAAACAAAGCACGGTTTAATTCAGACCAGACCTCTCTACCTCACCCCATCGCCACGGGACTTGTAATTAATCAGTGTCCATGAAACGGAAGCGAACGGGTTCGCGCAAACGCAAGTGCACACGCTCGTCCTCCTCTTTCCTGATTCATTAGAACGGAAAACCGCTACGACTGGGAAAGGGTGATGATGTGTCTGGCCGAAAGTAGCTATAAGTCTTCTACCGTGGCGCTAGGCCATTCACCTTGCCTAGCTGCATCGCTAAGTCTGCCTTCTTTACCAATGCAGACTTTTTGCGCTACGCGGGAGGGATCCGCCTAAAAGTAATTCACCAACATACATACATAAGTCGCCGACGTCGTCCGGCACTCCGCACGCATCTCGCTACACTGAGCGAATTGCATAACGATACCCTATATATTCATAAAACAACCTACCACCACCGAAGTCGCCGCGTTGCGCGCCACGCCACGTCCGGTGTGCCACACGCCTCTCGTTATCCTGAGCGATTATTTTTTTGTGACTGGAGCTGCGGGTTGATGATACGCGCCCTCTATACGAGACTCGGGGAGTACCCCCTTTTCTCGGGCATTACTCACGCTGGCTATGGCCAGCCGGTTCGGGGGCCTATTAGCCCATCCCTGGCCGCTGTGGCGAACGGGCGGACCGGTGTCCAGAGGTGGTCTTTAGGTGTTTGTGTGACCCGTTGTCTGCGCGGTCGTACATACGACGCGCTATACGAGTCACGAACCTCAAAATAGGCTCAACTTTAAGGTTTTTAGCGATAACGTCGTTCCGGACGTATCGCTTTGCTCCACGATTGCTCGTAGCCCGAGATTCTGCTGCGCCTCTAGCTTCCACCTGCCAATCTCTGAGACGAGACTGTACCAACCTGGAGCTGCGTAGGTCAGGCGCGAAAGTATATAGGTCTTAAAAATGCCTAATTTGGTACGTAATGGTAGCTTGGATGCCAGGACAGGTATGAGCATAGCTCTCGCCGCTCCGGCCTGGTGAACCACGTGGTTCACCTGTGGAACTATCCGGAGCGTGCAGTTTATCTGGCATCCAAGATACGTTACGATGTTCATGGTGTTGATCACCTGACCACGCAGCTTCACAGCTGGTTGGATCTGGATGCGTCTGATGTAAATGGCGGACGTCTTGTCAACATTGTCTGACATCCGCCATTTGTCCAGCCATTCAGGCAGAAGGTCTGGTTGGCGCTGCATCTTTTTCGCTGCGTACGCCGCAATGCTTGAAGACGTGAAGAACGCACTGTCATCGGTGTGTAACGCCAGCAGTACGTCCTATTCCCATCCTAACTCGGGTTGCTCTCGAGTGGGGATGTCATCGGTGTACACCGCTTACAGGGGTGGTGATAGACGTCTTCCCTCCGGAATGCCGGCTTCGATCTTTTGAGCTGCCGACAGGGCACCGTTGACTTGGACAACGAAGCTGCGCCCTTCTAGGAACGACGTCACTAGCCGCATGATCGCTGGTGGTATATTGGTGTTCAACAGCCCGCATATCACACTCTGTTGAACGCCTTCTCAATGTCGAGAAGTACCCCCAGACAGATGCGGCCCGTGCCGATGCGGGTGTGCTGTGAGGTTGTCGAGTGGCCGTTGCGGAAGCCGATTTGCTCCCTACGCAGGGATTGCGTGGCATTATCCTGCGAAGCAGATCGGGCGGTAGCTCGCCAGCTGTCGATGATCTTTGCCCGATTTTGGCAGCACTATGATTTTGCCGGCTTTCCACATGGAAAGGTAGTGGGCCGTGCGCAGTATGCCGTTAAACATTCGGAAAAGCGAAACGACCCCTCTTTTGGGAAGCTGTCGGATGGCAAGGGTGGTGATGCCATCTTGTCCCGGTGCCTTGCGCATAGGCAGATG
>JAOCPS010764937.1:0-10329 GCA_025505425.1 Graphium colonna
ATTCGAATCGTCGGGTGATAAAATTTTAAAATATACCGCGATAAAATCCGTAAAGTTGTTTAGTTTACAGATATTTTATGTCTGCACAGAATAACAGAAACCGGACAATTTATATTTCATAAGAAATTTAACACTTCAGAACTCTGTCTTATAAATTGTCCTGACGCGAGTTTAACATTTTTACCCATCCCAAATAGTGCTCTACACCGCTAAAGAAGACTTAACATCAAAAAATCTTCAAACAACATTTTACTTCAGGGAATTTTATCCTTGCTAACATTAATCGCGAAAATGAATAAGTTAAGTTTTTGAAAATTATTTTGTTAGTCGATAGGATAACTGTTTTCAAGGTTTTAAAGATATTAAGTTAAAATTATATATACTAAGGGGCATTAAATCGAAGAATTTTAGGCATTGTATTTTCAAAAAATATATTTTTTTATTATTTTAACATTCTATATACATGAAGTTTACGTCAATTCCCACATTCATCCATTCGCGCAATACTCTTAAAATGGCATACAGGGTGACTGGTGAGTCACTTTTAACATATATGTACATGTAACTTTATCCTTACCTAAAATATTCCACGACTATATCATGTGCAAGATTTTTTTATTATATTATACCTATTTCGTTTTCTAACAATATATTAAACTTCAACGTTTGAAGGTTGTAGAAGATAACATTATGATCTATTCTTATTTAAGTTTTATGAAGCATTATATCAGTTCAAACAATCGTGGTTGCATAAAAGATGTTTGAAATGGAAAATGTTTGCTTAAGATAAGGCAAATATTATATTTATCTCTTCTATGTATTTCGTTTGGAGTCGGGAGCAAATTATGGCTCCGGTTTTCCTCTGAATTCAAATACATTACACTGTTACTCGTCGGAAAAAGACTTCGCTACGCTGTTGTAGTTGGTTAATTTATTTATTTTTCTAGTAAAATGGTTAAATAATATTTACTGTCTTTTATTTCATATTTTAATCATTGAAAAGGAGAAAACATTTCAGTTTTACCATTTAAGATACATGGAAGCTACCTAAAATATTTGGACGTGAATTTACAAAAATGTGCTATATATATCCCAGAAATATTAAATATATCTCATGTATGCTAGTTTATTTGTGAAATCATCATATTAATTGGTCCACCTATTTCATAGGTTCGTCGCCAGTACATGGAATTAGAGGCGAGCGCCCGGCGATAAAGCTACCACGAGTCTTGTCATACCTTTCTAATTATAGCAAGAGCCGTGTTACAAATTGGTCTTATAAACTCTTTAGAAAACTTAGTTTACCAATGTGTTTTTAATCAAAATGGGTAAAAAAATGCAACAACAACAGTTTACTTTTATAGCGTTTTAATAAAAAAGCCATGAAAAGCACATACTAGCATATATAAGGCACAAGGTAGGTCTATATAAACTAGAAGCCGTTCTATGACATTGCAGCTGTCAGCTGTCAACTTTTACCCTCCTTAATAAAAGCGCCTTCTCAGTTAATGCACGAAGTACAGGAAGTAGTCCTTTGAAGGAAAACGAGCCACATCTATCTACCGCTCTGGAGTATTCTCAATCCAGTTCAAGTCTATCTAAGACAGTTGTGTTATTAATAGTCAAGTTTTCGGTGGCCAACTTCGTTTTTTAAAGATTGATGAATATCTTTAAAAAAAAAGAAGTTGGCCACCGAATTCACTAAACTTCCTAACTGTTATTACACAACTTTAAGGTATGTCGAATACTCGCACAGGACAAAATTTTGTAACTCACAATTTATTTGATGATGATTTTTTTAAAATATATTGAAAATATTGCGTTATTGGAAAGCTGTTCATCAGGAAACAATTTTGGTTAAATATTTACGAAAATAATATCAAACTGGTGAGTCACTTACAATGTTAAAGGATCGTACTCGGTACTAGATGGTTTTCATAATTACTTTATGAAATTAGGGGCTTAGTTTTTGATAAAATTTTCCAATAAATAAAATAAAGTGTCTCACCAGTCATGCTGTATAATACATAGTCACGTCCATATAATTTGCATAGAATAGATGTACTGTATATTGTACTAAGGGAAATATCTTATTTACAATGTTAAATAATTGTAATCAAATTGATGTATTAAGTTAATAATAATAATAAAAATAAAAAAAAATGACATCACAACGGCGGGTGGAAAATTAGTTGTGTTAAAAAAAATCTTATAGTGACTACAACACGCGATTAAAAACATAGCTTCAAAGTAATACGTGAAGCAAGATCTTTGGACACTTCTTTAGTAATATTGTGTGAATTAATTTATTTTTAGCCGACTTCAAAGAAGGAGGTATTCAATTAAGATGTTTCTAATTTTATAGGTTTGTTCCCGTCACTTTTTTTGTATTTTATCTCAAAGGTAGTATTTCTGAAATTGTACTATAAATTTTTCATAAAATTCGGTTAGTTAGTTTGTTTTTTTTAATTCAAGTCACGGAATGTAAAACATGTTCTCGAGAGTAAAATTGTATGGCATTCGAAGTCCATTTTTGATATTTTGTGAGAAAATAATCTAGTTATATATCAATTAGAGGTATAAGATAATTTATACTGCGCCGGGAATTATACTACGGCTTCAATAGCAAGATGGAGATTACTACTAGGCATAATTTTTTATTGATGCCCAGCAGGTGATATTTCTGGTTAACTTTGAATAAAGTGATATTATACATAGTAGTAGCATTTTAAAGAAAACTTTCAATATATAATTATCTAGTAGAGCGAAAATCGGGGATAATAAATAGGAATAAACACTCCTGAAGCTAAAGAATAATTTAGAGTCTGTACCATAGGGAATACGGGAAATTTATATCGAAATCTTTAAAATACTAAGTATGCTAATATAATATAGAAATAAAGTTAATAATGTAGAAACCCTACAAATAATTTAAATGCAAATATTCCAGTAATAAGGGAAAAGTAGAGTCATACGTCAGACTTTGCAGGTATAGAAAACTGTTGAACTTTTAAAAATATTATTTCTTTAGGGGATTTTAAACTCACTTGCTTATAGTTTACCATTTATGTAATATAGGTTAAGATATAAGAATTCACAGACAGAAAATTGGAAGAATTTATAGTGTTTGAATATGGAGAACTGATAAAATAGTAAGCCTAATAAAAAAATAAAGCATAAAGATAATTTTCTTGTTACTTTTAAAATATCGTTAAAAAAGTGGTTGCGGTAACAACTAAAGGTAAAGTTTTTATTTAATCTTATGCTCAAAGACAAAAGTACTTTTGTAGAAGTTTATTTCTTTTATAAAAAATGTAACGCTAAGTGCGAAATCTAGTCAAAATGCAAAACTGTAAAGCAGTACGTTAGCGTTGTGTTGTTTGCAATGTGAGTGGATGGTACTTTACATTGACTTTATACTCATTTTAATCGTTATAGAATACACTTTCTGTAGGTATACATTTGAAAGTAGTATGTTTTATATCTTTTGAAAACGTCGGATCAGAGTTCCAGTCCCTGCCCGGTTAATTTGCTGTACATGTATATTTTCCAGTACATGTATAAAAATAATCAATATTGATATCAAATATAATCAAGTTTCATATATTATATAACTTTAAAAAAATCAGATTATAGAATAGTTTTTTTTAAATTTTACTTTTGTATAACTTACCAATAAATAGAGCAGATAAATGTTAATGAATCATAATTTTTTTATTCTTATATTAAGCAGTAATAGGCAATTAGGTTCAAACGGCAATATGCGATTAGCTTTCACGTGATGCTAAAGACACTTAACTCTTTTTATTTTTTGTTTGAGTTTGTTGAACAAGTCCAAATTAGTATAAGTTCTGATAAAGTACCTAAAAATATATGCGATGGCTCATCAGATTCAGATTAACATGTAGAAAATTTTAAGGATTTTACAGCACAGCAAAATTAACTAAGAAATTGAGATGAAAAAAAGGTATTCTGTTTTTCGGCGATAGCTAAAAAAATATTTAAATTGAGGCATTTAAAAAAAAGAATGTTTAAAGAAAGAAATTTTGTAAATAAAAGCCCTAACTTCCGGAACTCTTCTCCGTGATATATTTTTTTCAGCGCTGAAAAAAGGGCTCCGTGGGGCCAATTTAACATTGGCATAACATTTTATAAATCTTAGAGGTTATTTTCTGCCTACAGTACATGAAATAATAGGTAAATTAAAGCTTAACATATATTTGCAATAAAAATATCCAAAAAAACGTCACTGCAAAAAAAAATATTTGTATGGTGTTCCGCAAATCGTATCAAAACGCTTGTTCAAGATTATCGTACATTTTTTGTAATTAACTTGCAATTTTCACTTTTAACTAACAGCCATGTTCATTGGTCACTAACGCGGTATCCCCAAAGGTCGTGCACACTTTATTTTATGTCAAATTTATAAAGGATGGTGGTACTTTCCAGGGCCAGTGCAGCAAAAGCTATGAAAAAATGTTATGCTCTAGCACCTAAAGAATTGCGTATTGTCAACTGCGCCATATTTTCACTCTAAATTTGACCATTTTACTTTTAAGACTGACCATTTTATTTTGTTGTAATTTGTATGGATAATCAGTAATTAATACTAAGTTCACAGTTTCTTTTGACTACATTTTCATATGATGCTTATGTAAGATTATATTAAAGAAACTAAACACAACAGAAACACGGAAACCACAAAATGTTTTACTAAGAATACAACAACGCCAATATGACATTTTCTCATACTGAGTTCATGTAAATGATATATAAACTATATTCATATTTTGACGTCACCTAAATCTTATATGCGATATACGGGAAATTAACATGCTGACGAGTTAATTAACTTGAATATTATATGAGGTTTAATCGCGTAGCTGTCTTGAAAATGAAATACTTAGTTTACCTTACACCTTATTTATAGACCCTTTGAAATATTGTTGATCTTTAATTCGTGAAAAGAATCAGTTTTAAGAAATAATACGCAATTCATGTTTATCGTAGCGGACTCGGCTTGGCTTGAGTCGAGTTTTTTATCTTTTTATTGGAAAAATTGGTGAAAAATTATTATAAATTATGATAATACCCCTAATCTTATCACATAAATATTATGGCAATCAAGTATCGAATGCTTTCATTTAAGATCGCTAGTAACTCACCAGTCATCCTGTATATTTGTAACATTTTTGTAACATACTTAAGAACTTTATATACTGCATTGAAATGAATTACATTCAATGTGAATATAAATACAAATAATGTAATAATTGAGTTATAAGTTTTTAATAGGTAATTATTACTTTAACTGTGAAAAACTTACTTAACTTTAAAAATATGCATGGCTTTTTGGGTTGCCGAATAGTCATCCCCACCCTCTTTTTCCTTCTACTTTCCCTTCTGAATCGTAAGTAAATAAGGTAGGATGCATCAGGAACATAAATATATACTATTTATGTTCCTGATACATCCTACCCAATAAATCTATTTTATCTATATTCCTAGGATAGTAACGCATACGCAACTCTTCGGAATTGTGTGTCTATATAGTTTACAACAGTTAAATATTAATTAAAATGTGGAAAACTAACTTTGAGAGTATGCATGGCTTTTTGGGTTGCCGGATGGCCATTTCCTTCGAATCTTAATTAAATAATGTTTATTTATGTTCTTGAGCTATTCTATCCAATTAACCTAGTCTACCCAAATTTCCAGAATGGCAACGCACATGCAACTCTTCCTATTGTGTGTATTTATGGGTGACAGAATTAATTGAGTTGCAAGTAAGTTTACACCAGTTAATTATTACTTTAAATATGGAAAACTAACTCAACTTTAAATGTATGTATGGCTTTTAAGTTGTCATATGGTCATTCCATCATATCGATAAAATTTTCACTAAATTCAAATTAAAAATCAGCATCAACATGACAAAAATATTAATCACGTCTAATGGAAATACTTCCACAGCTCCGTACTAAATTAGAATCAATAGTATACCAAAAGAACAAGTAAAATCCTTTAAATATCTTGGAAGCTAGATAAATGACGAAGCCAAATACACCTCAGACAAAATCACTAGAGTAGCAATGGCTAAGAAAGCTTTCAATAATAATCAGCACCTTCTCAAATCTAAAATTCATATAAATATAAAGAAAAATCTAATTTAAACATATGTTTGGCGATATACGGATGCGAGACATGGACATTAACACAAAAAGATAGAGACAAATACAAGCCTTTCAAATGTGGTATGGGAGAAGAATGGAGGGAATTAGTTGGATAGAAAGGAAAAGCAATGAAGAAGACCTAGAAATAATTAAAGAGAAAAGAACGTTATTGCGTAAAATAGAGGAAAGAAGATGCAACATGCTGGCCCACTTAATACGACATGACGAGTTCTTCAAAATTATACTGGAGGGTAAAATTAAGGGAGAGAGAGGCATAGAAAGACCAAAAAGAAGTTATATGGACCAAGTAAAGGAAAAACTGAGAGTTGTGTCGTAGCAGGATGGCAAGAAGAGGGTGCTAGAGAGAGGGGTGAAGATACTTCACTGAAATATGTCAAATCAAAGAAGAAGATGACCATTCCGACCCCTTTCATTTTCCACTCCTTTCCCTTCCGATTCTTAAGTAAATATCTAATGTTAATTAAATATATTTCCTGACCCATTCTATCCAATAAACCTATTTTAACCAAATTTTAAGGTTGAAATGCACACGCGAGTCTTCTAATTATGAGTGTCCATGGACGACAGAATCACTTTAGACCGGTTGAACCGTCTTCTCGCTTGTTATCCTTCCAATAAAAATGGCGTGCGTTTACCAATTTCACTAATGCATCCAACTTATATGGTAATTGTAGTTCTATATCTTTGATAAAATACATTAGTAGTGATAGATAGATAGCAAAGACTTAAAAAGATGAATATTATTCATTCAGTAAATTGAAATATTGTTGCTTTTTATTTAATTACATATTTAACTAATTTACTTTCGATTTGTCTGACTGCACGCAAAGTAGTTTCACTTCAGTAATATAAATATCGATAGTTATTATTAGCCTTAACTGACAAATATTTAAAAAAATAGGTAAAACTTAAAGCAATAACTAGTTAGCTAGTTAACAGTAGTCACAATATTATATATTAGTATATTCCAAGAGTTTCAATTACTAAAATTTGTTAGAACTTTATTTATCGTCCCCCATAGCTTGAATATGATCAGAGCAGTATGTCAAAGAATAATGCCAGTACAAAAAAAATAAAGTTCGATTTGTGTTTGTTGTGATTTATTCTGAAGTCAACATTTACTTGTTTTTTTTATTATAAGCTGATTTTAAATCTCCGAGGTCTATATAGGCGGAGACCGATATATGATTATTACATAAAAGCAACATTCGATGTGTTTTGTTACTGAAGTTTGTAACTTCAGTAACGACAAGTTATCAAACTTCAAGCAAAATTTACAAAGTATCGAAATATTTTTCACGTGTTAAAATTAGACCATAAAAAGTGTCACATACGAGTATAATGGTATTAAATATAATAATACCAATATACTCAGATAAGCAGATGTACGTTATAAACGCCATCTATATCTCTAAAATAAATAATAAAAAATTTAGTAGTTATTTTTGCAATAAATTTGTTTTATTCCTTTTTATATATACTGAGAGAGAGAGAGAGAGAGACGAGAGACGTTACACGTGAAAATAAGTATAATAAAAATGTTTACATCAGTCCCTACTTCGAGAGTTAAGTCTGAAGAGCATCTTGATTAAAATTCTGTAAGATATACTCACAAAAAGATAGTGTGACCGGTGTTAGGCTGAGCGAAGACAGGGTTTACGGGTTTCAGAAGTAAAAAGACAAATGATTCAAAGGATTCTTCTTCCCCAAGAGGGCCCTGAAATCATCTATATCTATCGCCCAGATCATAGCCCACAATAACACCCATTCTTCTTGATCAAGTTAATTTTTATTTCCACGCAGATTTGGTATTCATACAGGGTGGAACTAGCCTATGCACGCTTTCTGTATTCGTCGAATTTCTTGATCCACTCCGAATCTTAATGTTAAATATAAGTTTATACAGATGTGTATGAATACATTTATTTAATTGATAATTAATACGAATTATCTACTACATGATAAGGAAAAATATAGGTTCTGCAAAAATATGTAATTTAAAATAACATATCATAAAATGTATTAAATATAAGAACCGCGTAATATATTATGTATCGAAATTGATCAAATTTTATAAAATCATTTATTTTACCTAATATAGCACGCTAGTAAAGATGTTTTGTTAAAGAAAGTTCTCGATATTTGTAAAAAAAGATTGTACAAGAACATAACATTTATGGTAACGATAAAAACTATGTAAAATGTTTAATTATAATTATCATACCACGCTGGAACTAGATTTATTATGTTGAATTCTGATTTTTAGATATTACTGTTTTTTTTTTAGTTTTTTTTTTTATAAACGCTGTAGCATTGTTAATCACGATGGTATTTCTTCTTTTCCGTCGACTTAAAAAAGGAGACAGTTCTCAATTTAACTGTGTTCTCTTGTATATCACTGATCAGAAGATGACGTTTTCGCGGCAACATTGGAAACTTATAGGAAACAAATTTTCATAAAGAAATAAAATTTCAAATAAAAACCTACTAAGTATTGTCTTAATGATTATAATTGCACCATCATATAGATATCCATTTTGTGATGGAAAAGAAATTCTTGGTACTCGACATTATACACACTGATTGCAATACAGTAACTGATTGCAAATAATGCAATCAGTTACTGCAAGGCAAACCTATTTATCTTGACCGATTTAAGCTTCTGAGAGCTACGTTAGATCAACTTGTGGAATTTGTTAAGGCACTATACATATTATTTTTTATACTAGCTATGCTTGTCAGCAATTATGCTAGTAAAACAGGCGATTAGTGTTGGGCATCCATGTCATTTCTTCTTAAAAGAGTGACCTTCAGAAATTTGTATGCAAGAACTTATATGACTTGTTAATTAACTTTCTGGGAAACTTTGCTGACTTTTGCTAAGTAAACCCCTTATATCGCAAGAGGTTTACAACGTCAGGTGACTATCAAATGTATTTATACTCTCTAGCATTAGTTTATGTTTATAAAAAGAATAGCCATTGAATTACAAATGGCAGGCGGTCCTTTAAAATTGCTTTAAGCTGTTTTGCTTGTAATGTAAGAAATATTTGATTACGAAGGCAAGTGAAAAAGCTCACCAGTGAAAACCTCATATAGCGTGTGCTAAAAGGAAGAAGCATAATGTTGACGGAACTGAGGAAGACGCAGATTTTTGTTTTCAAGTAAAGAGCAGGTGAAAATGAATAATTATCACGGCGACTAAACACTTTTCGAGAAATAAAGAACAGAATATTTATTTCTCGAAAAGTGTTTAGTCTCCGTGATTTTTTTTTAACAGATTTCAAGAAATAACATGCCTGTGGAATATCTTTAGAATAATAAAGGCTTATAAACACATATACAACATGTGTTTTATGAACAAAATCCATCGCGTGAAAAATCACGATTGAAGCTTTTCCATCCGTAATGGGTGGACAATTTGACGTTGTGGCCCAGAGGTTTTTGAGTCGCCAGCTGCCCCAAGTACCAATTCCCAAGAACCTTCAAAATTCATGAGCGATCAAAGCGAACGATAATGATAGTAGAAAAATGTCAACTTTTATGATGGCACTACTTATAACAAAAACTTAATTTTTAACATATTGTAGGTTTTTTACCAAATTATCTACATGTGAAGCATTATCGTGGAAATATTAAGTTTAGATAGTTAGAAAAATGATAAAAGCTACGACAAATGCATTGCCTTGGGGCCCCAGCATTGTTTATCCGGCACTATAGGTATATGTTGTTGTTAAAGCTTAGTATTAAGTGAAGTTAATGGGAAACACTAATGCCATAATTATTAATTATTACTGACATGCATGAGTTCCCGTGGAAGCCAACATTATTTTCCTTAGCCCCGAAGAATATAAAAATTCTTCAAAGCTTTTCGAATTATCCACTCTCTGGCATTTCGAAATGATCATAGCAAATAATTAAATTCAACCACGTGATCCGCATATAATTTGGTTTATCACAGAAATGAGCTATATAACGAATTTGCATATACGCTTAGTTAATTTAATCACTTACCATAACTCGCTTTGTAATGCGACTAGTGAGCTATTTTAAACGCAAGCCTCTCATGGCTTCATTGTTGCTTGAGGAAGGGTATATTATATTAAGGCAGGTAGGACTAGTGAAACAACACCAG
>JAOCPS010765048.1:0-10326 GCA_025505425.1 Graphium colonna
GTGTATATATGTATATATATATTAACTCCTACAGATGTGTTTTTCGTGTAATAAACCCGGGTTTCGTAGATATTTCATAGAATCGAAAAATCGATTCATCAAAAACCGTTTCTATTGCATTCTGCATCATGTCATAATGACAAGTTGTGCAAACGTCATGTAGGTAAGGCAAAATTTTTATACTTTAAATTAAATTCCATGTTTAAAATCAGATCCATGACGCGTAATATAATTTAGATATTGTTGCATGAAAATTTTCGGTTCCACTTTTGGACATTGTCCTTTGAATGTTTGATGCAAAAATTGAAGTAATCAATAAATGAAGGACATCGAATGAAGTGATGGCACGCATTTAGTGTTGCCACTCTGCGTCCTGGACCTTTTTTGTCTAGTAGTGTAAATTCTCATGTCTGTTTATTCTTCGCAAATAAAGAGCCTTTTTAGTTATTATTAAAGAGCATTTGAATTATTATAAAAAAAAGATAGTTTCTCGTGTCATTACTATAATTGTTAGACATATACTATTGCAACATTTTTGTAGATAATGAAGTGTTCTGCAAAGTGGTAAGACATTATTTTATTCTACCATCAATAGTGTTTTCAGCGCACGCGGTGTAAAGAATATTTTAGATTTTTTTTTCACACCTTCGGTTACCTTATTGGAGTTTTAAAAAGAATCTCTATTTTTTGTAATATAATATATAGCCAATGTCTTCTGTGGATAGTGTAGGTTCCCAACAGTAAAATAATTTTTTAAATCAATTCAGTTTCGGAGCCTATTCAATGCAAACAAACAATCAAATCCTTTCTCTATATAATATTAGTGTAAAAGTGTAGATAATTTTGTGTATATTTTCCTGTAATTTTATAGACAAATTATAAATATTATTTTTATTATATATTTATATCCTATATTATTTATAATAGCTTGATGTTAATGTAGGTACTTTATTCACTGGGGACAAAACTGGAACGGGTTAATTTAACGTTTTCCATTATATTAAATGTCCTGTGTAAAAAAATAGCAAAGGGTCTCCTGTTTTTACCTCGTTTCATTTTGCATCCTTTGAAAAGCGGACAAAATAAAAATACGAGTCGGGCACTGAGTGGGCGAAAGGCGAGCTGACTTTAAATTCTCATTTAGCGTATTTATTTCTAAAGGTTGGTTATTCGAGTAATGGAAAAGCTAAGTCAACAACGGGGGCGTAATTGGCAATGCTTTTGTTAATTAATTGTTTATACTTATTTTCTTCATCCATTCTTGAAAATTTATTTTAGTCTTTGCCTGAAGCAAAATCGCTCCTTTTTTGTAATTTAAATAAAGTAAACGTTTAATCAACAACAGAAAAAAAACAATTTTCCGTGCTGGAAAAATCAGATTTGCTAACTTTACAAATTGTGTTTTAACATCGTTTGCGATCTACATATTTTTAAAATCCCGTACACTAATTATAGACAAGGGTAGTCTAAATTATTTAAGTTTTTATATATTGATTGAGTATTTATAGATTAATTGTTTTTTTTATACAATTAAATATAATGTTATTTTGCTATAATTGATTCTCTATTAGCGGGCTCAACTCCAACAAAGTAGCCTAACAGTAATGTAATGTCGCAGTTATTTAATGTTTGAATATGTGTATCCGTGTGTAATATATTTGTTTGTTATCGTAACTTATATATAAATAAACAGATCTTAACATAGCAATAGTATTTGAACTTAATTTTATAAATTTTGGTTCAATTAGTTCATTATCATCATCATTTCGTCCTATATTCCCTCATCCAGGAACTTAAGTAGGGATTTCTATGCATCACGGTCCTGCGCTGTGGCTTCTAGGTCCAGCCAAATGCGCTTGATACCAGCAGTTTCCTTTTTCACTGACCTCCTCCATGTTATACTTGGTCTGCCTAGCCTTCTGTTTACGGAGACAGCATTTCAATGCCTGCTTGGCTAGATAGTCGTCGGAATTTCCATCTCGATTGGCTTCAAATCGGTCAACTCCCATTGCCTTTGGTTTCAGATGGTTTGCGACCAGTTTACTGCTATAATACGTCGTAGATATTTATTAATGAATACCTGGAGGTTACTTTTTTTTTAACCAGCCAGGTTTTTCAAATGTATAAGAGTACTGACTTCGCGTTATAATTAGTCACACCTCGAATGTTTTTTCCAAAGAACGTTTAATCAAAAATAAAAGTCCAACCCGCGGAGCCTTAGGCAAAAATAGAAAACACGTGTCACAATTGTTTCGCTGCGGTCAAATCGAATGATATAATTTATATGCTGGTATTGCAATAATACACCACAAGTTATAACGTCAGTTAAAAACGATAATTAAAGTAGACAAATTGTTTTAATTTACAGAAATAAATTTTGATATGCTTTATTTTCAGAACCTATCCATCATGTAAGGCCAGATTGCTATTACATCAATACGCTATTTCATTACCTTGCGACTAGCCGTAGGACTTCATTATATTACATTCTCATCCAATTTACATAGTATCGAAAATTTCAGCTCAATCGAACAATGGGAAATTGGTCAGATTTAACGATATTTTGATTCATTTCCATACAGGTCAAGCGTATTGTAGATGAAAAAAAAAATAGAGACCAGTGCGTTTCTCTATATAATTTTTGAGTCGAAGTTAAGCCGTCGAATCTTGGCGAATATTTAAAAAGCATAGAAAGGATGCCGCTTTGCATTAATGTCAACACCAAGCTTCCCCTCAACTCGTTGTTTGAAATAAAAGATTCTCGCTCGTAAAACGAGCCGCCTAGCAACCTATGAAAATAAGAAATGTATGTCCGTAATTCATATTCTTAATCTTGAGAAGGGTAAAAGTTACGTGATTTTGATTGTTTGATTACAAATCTGTTTATCGATATGTTTTTCGACAACTCGTTTTAGATTTCAAAAAAATCTTTTAATATATAGATATTAATATCGTGTCAAAGATTCAAGAACTGGTCTAGATCACTGTTCTATGTAAAAGGGAATAGTTTAACCTACATTGACTGAACAATCTCTTCATACTTGGTAATTTACATATTCCTCGTCAGGTAATAGTCTGGATGACTCAATTTTTACACCAGTAAAAAGATTATAACACATCGTTATAACATTATCACTACAGATATATACAATAGGCGTGTCGTCTAGTTTAACACGCCTTTTTAAATATTTATCGAAATAAATTATGAGTCGGAAAAGCTGGTTTATTTTTTATTATTTATACAAAGACTAGAACCGTATTATGTTAACATATTCAACTCAAAAGTAAAATGCCCAGCACCATGAAACCTCTAGTAACGTGTATTTGAAAAAGAATGTTAATTATTATATGTACGCGTTTATTTTATGAATTTCAATTGCATGAATACGCTTTAAAAAACATTACAAGAATGAAAAAATATTTTGCCTGCTATATCTTACATCTTCATACAGATGTGTAAGCGATTTCAGATTCAAAACAATCATGCATTATCAGCAAAATCAAAAAAGCACCACCAACTTGGAAACGTTCTAAAATAGATTCTTTGTAAGGCCCTAGTAGTAAAAATATTGAAAACCCCTAGAATTAATTAATTAAACTTACATATCAAGTTCTTTCGTAAGTTTCTCAAGTACTCACTTTACATAAAAAATGATACCAATATGGCTACACAAAACAATTCATTTTAAATTCTAAATATCTGATACTAATATTATAAAGCTGAAAGGTTTGTTTGAACGCGCTAATCTCAAGAACTACTGGTCCAAATTGAAAAAAAAAATATTTTGTGTTGCAAAGCCTTTACGCTGAGTAAGGCTTTACGCTATAAAACATCGCTATGACAAATAGGAGCGAAGTAGCAATGAAAAGTGTTGCAAAAACGAGGAAAATCTTCACGGGTGATACCTTTGGGAGCAGCTAGTCAGTTGTAAACATTTAACACAGTGTAAAGTGCACGTTGACGCGGTAAAACTCCAATCTTCAAAAACAGGTCACGCAACAGAGGTTCAAACATTCATTTCCGATTAAATGAGCGGATCCGCCATCAGTAAATAGCTCCAGCCGATTGCGCACCATCTTTCAGGATATTGAAATATCCGTATAAAGAGCATGCTTTAGAGGAAAAAAATAAATATTTTTGAAACGGATACTAGACAAGTATTAAAATGTAGTACGCATTAGCGTCATATTGTGCTTTAAAATACATATATTTAACTGTTTTAGGGTTCCATAGTCCACTAGGCACCCTTATAGCTTCGTCATATATATCTGTCGTTTAATGTTTAGCGGTAATCCGCCGTTTCTGCTGCGACTGTCACGAAAAATGATGGAGAGATGAATATTGAAGATCCAAAAGTTTTTATAATTGTGGAAAAATGTTCTTTTTCACCCCCTTCCCATAAAAACGAAGATGGACTTCAAAAAAATTCGACCTACCCCATCGTGTGATGTATCGTTGGAAAAACGAAAAGTGACTTAAAAAAAATAGTCCTACCCCATCGTATAAGATATCGTTGGAAAGGACCTTAAAATGCAAAAAATACTGCCTTGAAACCGTGTGAATCAAACCACACAGTCTTTAGATATCCTAATACAAAGTCAAAATTAGAGCGTCGTCCCCTCCCCTTAACTTTTTAAATACTATTACAATAATTCTGAAAAATTGTACTATTTACCTCTAAGTTAGTACTTTCAACCAAATCTATAGCAGGATCGGTATCATACATATTTATTTTAATACGACTCAAGAAACTTATGTACTTACAGTCGTCCTAACAAAATATATGGAGTCGACGGCAAAATAGAATTTGTCGGTATTCATTTCAGTCAAGTGGTCGGACCATCGGATGGCTACGGAACCCTTGCATATGCGTTGACCGTAATGTAATTACTTTATGGCAAGCGTAATCATAACTAAACATTATCACCGAAGCTACATAAATTAATAATATCAAGTTTAACACGACAAAGTACAAATCATTTGGAAAAAAAGGTAAAGTTGGATAAATCCTATTGATGAAATCAATAAAATATTATAAGTGCTAATCGTTAACCTACTACTGCTGTTCTTACCAAACTATGGTACCAAAAATATGATGTCAGTTCTGTTACCACACAGGCAGTTCCATAATAGAAATGTATGAATCCTTTCTTCAAATACATAACGAAATAATAAGGATAACATTTCACACAAAGCCATTTCTTAGTCGTAAAAAAGCTTATTATATAAACATGAAACAAGAGAAGAGATGATAGGATTTCTTACTCTGCGCAACTGCGTAGGACTTTAATCTGATATCATTTAATCCCTTGTATTTTTCATTACAGAAGTATTATTGAGATCTCTCATTTTATTATTAAATTATATTTAATCGCTAGATCATTATTTTAACCGTGAATTTCTCATATTTAACCGACTTAAGTCTAACCAACGCCTTGCACCAGGCTAAATTACTAAATCCAATACCGATCCTTATTATATTTACTTAAATTTGTTTAAGTTATATCTGCACGAAATTTGGTGCAAACCATGCTAAATGAATGATCTACCCAGAATATGTAACACGAAATGTTTGACGATTTAATTTTTTTTATATTTAATATAATACGAGACTAAAGAAATCATAAATAACATTTCTTCAGTTGTTATAATTATATATAAATTACAACCTTAAAATTAAGGTTCACCGCGCTCAAAGAAGTTTGACTTAAAACAAAAAAGAAAATAAACGCGTTAGTATATCAGAAGGTATACGGACTATACAGTATGTTTCAGATATGAGGAAATTATCGCAAATGCCACCCACAGTCATAAACACATAATTCTTCCGCCGAAATTTGCGCACCGCGACATAAAGGATTGGCGCGGTCCTTAAATGACCGATTCATTGTTGTCAATGACTGCTTGTCAACGTTTAAATTGGTGTAGAATACAAAAAATAGTTTGATTAAGGCATTTCAACTTAATTTTCTTCAAAGACAAACCAAACTTGTGCTTATGGTCCGGTAGGTACTTAAACTTTGAACTTTAAAAGTATTTGATGCTGGATGCAAATCGCAGTGTTGTATTTTCGTACCTACAACGAGTTTATAAGGATTACTTAACGTTAACATTGATATAAAAAAATCTGCTTTAAATTCTCTTTTTAAAAAAAAGATTATGCCGCACCACATATACATTTCTCGTAAGCTATAAGTGAGGCAGACGCTGATCCGCCACGCTCTGAGGTGAAAGCCTTGATCGGGTGAACTCGAGACCACCGAGTGTACCCGCGCGGGAAAGATACAGTCATTATTTAGCTGCTCATTATAGTTGTGTTGCAATGTTTACTACATTCAATTTATATGTAACAATTGTTATTACTAAATATTGTCAATTATCCAAACATTTTTCACAGTTATTATTTAATTCTTCGCCTTTTTTAAATTTTCACTTCTGTCGGCACTCTTAGAGTGCTACTGTTTTTTTACTTAAGTTAGAGAGGTATCTAAAAACGCTTTGAAGATAAGCTGATGACAAAATACAAATAAAGGCAAAAACAGTATGCACCTCGAAAGAAAAGGAGAGATGAATGCATAAATGTGAAAGTTTTATGTTTATTACTCAATAATTATCACAAAGATAGATGATTTATTAGATAAATTAAGACATAAAATATATTTTGAACCAATTCAACGAAAAAAAATTAACAATCTGTAACCGTTTCAGAAGTATCATTTGCGTAATCAATCTATATCATAGTTGTTAAATTATAACAAAAATATGATCACGTGAAGAAGAATGGAAATATGATAATTTTTCTATAAATTTTCACAAGCGTAATATGGCGCAATCAATTCACCAATAACGACATAGAATGTGGAAATAGTACGCGTGTGTGGGCGCGAACAACGGGATTTCTGCAGGAACATGTCGGAAGGATGCTACCTACAGATATTTCGACTTCGGCGCACTCAGACGATGATCAACAAACTTTGAGAAACATGTATCTATAGTTTAATTTAAAAACAAATAAAGATATTCAAATTGTGTGTATTATGCCAATATATGGATACATTTTTAGGCCGCCTTTTTATGTATATTATAAATCTCGTAGATTCAGTGCAGAATTGTGTACAAGAAAATTTGAAAAATCAACTTTAATCTCCCTATTCTGCTTCAAAAGCCAAATTAAAAAATATTAAAATAAATTTCTATAGGAATATATTCTTAATGTAAGTGAACTTTACACATTTGGCTATACAGTAAAACTGAATAGACATGATGATATGTTATGAATATTCGAAAATAATGCAAAGAAATTCGATCGCAGCATAATGTTATATTTGATATTTGATGTTAAATATTTCTATGGTCTATCTTCAAAGATAGACACCAGATCCTAAGATATGAAACTATCCAAATATTGTCATTTTTTATGAAAAAATCACAAACACATTCATATATACGGATGTAATTAACAACCTCATTTTTCTTTAAATCCGCTGTTTTGTCGTCGGTTGATAACAGGAATGAATTGCGAGCCAATTAGCGGGGGCACCTGTTCCGACTGGATGTACGTGACAGCGACTGGTTTAGTGGTTGGCTCACACGGTCGCAGTACAGACGCTCGACATTAGCGACAGCCTGTGAAAGCGCCTTTCGACTAATTATAATGGTCGTTTGTCCATCAGCTCGATGGACGGCAAACGATCACGATTGTCTTACGCAACGTGAAACTATATTCGCACTCTAATGGCAGATTTCTAATGAATTAGCTACAAATCGGTTGTCACTCGTTCTATATGACTGTTCAATTCATCGTTGGAAGTAACTGTAAAATTTCACATTTTTATGTTCTTATAAAATACGACTCCGAAGACGGCTTAAACGTTTTAGCCCTCATTTCATAAAGTGTCCATCGGCGTTATAATAATTTTTGAATACTTTCTCGGATAAAAAACGCCACCCCGCCTCAATACAGCCTGGCGGACCGTAAGTTCAACAGTAAGTTTATATAAAAATAAAAACACGCTAAAAACTCGCATCGCTACATCCGTATTGTAAGGGCTTACTACCTTTCTTGAGGCTAAGTTGATTTTCGCCGCCGGCCTGGAAGTCGTACAACGCCACGAACAGTTGCGGATCATCTTCCTCCTTCCTCTCCACGTTTCCTCCTCAAGAAAAAATATTTACAGATAGCTTTTTAGCATTTTGCGCAAGGAACGTATATTAAAGTAGATCATCAATGTAAAATATTCCGAAAAGGTGTCTAGCTGCGATTTTACAAAATGTGAACTGAAGAAAGTACCTGTATGAAATAACATCCATCAAAGTGATAATTATTCAACACTAATTCGTAAGGTTTTTTTCAAATAAAGGGACTACATCGTAGGAGGAACTTAATGATCATTGCGAAGAGCAATTTAGAGGAAAAATTGGCCAGCTGAGCGTTTTAAGCTAAAAAAATCCAACAATTTCTTCACTTATTCCTCGGAATCAGTTTAAGAGACCTATTCCAATTATTTTTTGACTTAATCTTAAGCTTGTAATGTGAACATATCCGAAATGGAATTAAAGTAAACCACCTTCGATTAGATCGGCGTTCTATACAGGTTAAGTATTTCTGAAAGATAATTAATGAAACCCTTGAGTATATTAGTTAATAACAATGTTTTGTTAATAAAGAATAATCTATGAGAGAAATGGCTAATCAAATTTGTTTCGGATTTATTGTAAAAATATTTGAATAGTTAGATGAGGTGGGAAGGACGCTCTTATTTTCACTTAATATTCGGATATTTCGCGACTGGGTGTACAAATTTCTTTTGTTGTTCGCGAAAACATGATATTAAAAGCGTATGCTTGTTGTTTTTATTTTCTTTATAACAGTGATTTATGTTTTCGTATAAAACATTGCTTCATGTCCTGTTACGTAAAATATTTTACTCATATATATCATAAAACAATATTTAAGTAGATAAATTATCTGATTTACTGACAGGCTAAGTTTTATTAATGCATTTTAAATTTATTTTCAACAACCAATTTAAGAGTATTCCTAACAGTGCTTATAGTAATTCAATTTTCTTTTTTTATTCCAATTGATTTTCATTTTTATGAGATGAATATTTTTTTACAAAAACACTTTATGTTCGCAAAACTGTGTAGTATCTGAAATTTTATTTTGTAATATGTCTGTAATATATTGTTAATATAAGCATTTATCAATTCATATTATTTGATTTTTTTGTCTGAAAGGTAAAAAAAATATGTCCAGAGGTGCGTAGGAGGCTGGAAGATGCCAGTCATTTGTGTTCTTTGTTAACGTTTTGTTGAAAATAATAACGGTTTTTTATATTATGATCCAATTCGCCCCTTGATCCGATTAGCCTTGGTCTAACTTATAATATATTAGGTCAATTATCTACTAGAAAGCTTACAGCCGTCATGGTGTGGAGATAATTTTTCGCATATTTGAATAATCAGGCATGAATAAACTTTTAAATGCCAGCCAGGAAGTAAAAACTAAAACTGATCTGGTTAGTATTCATTTTAATGCAATTTCCGTTACGAAACAATGGACAAAAATTTATACCAAAATCCCCGTTATTAAGAAAAAGAAAAATAATAAAGCTGTCTTTTATACGATTTAAATTTTTTGATACAAGTGCGTTTTAAAAACGTGGATTACAGGTAAACAATCACGCCAACCCGAAACGACTATTAGTAGTTCAAACTAATTTTGTCTCCGGTAGGAATTATGCCTGTGACGCCTCAGTCAATGGGATTGCAACTGCGCCAACGGGTCATCTAGGAAAGAAACATCTATAGGGCAAAAGTTCTGTAAAAATATACCTTATTGAATAAAATAATAAACTCTTTGATAAGTTACTTATTATTCTTAACTTCTTTACTGAGCAGACTCAAAGTACCATAATCTTTCCAGAAACACTAAAAAAGTCTATCGTAAAACCTTTATATAAAAAAGGTGAAAAGACATCTGTATGTAATTACCGTCCGGTCACCATAGTTCCAGTTTTCTCCAAAATATTTGAGAAAATAATGCATGCAAAACTTATAGATTTTTTTGATAAGAATAAAATAATAGCTGCAGATCAATACGGATTTCAGAGGAACAAATCCACGACCTCCGCAAGCTTTTATCTTTTAAAGGAAATATTGTTTAAAACAAATGAGAAATCGTACACAACTGCTGTATTTTTCGACTTATCAAAAGCATTTGATTATGTCTCACACAAACTCCTTCTTTCAAAATTAGAGTGTAATGGTATAAGAGGGCCGGCGTATAGATGGTTAGAATCATACTTACAAAATAGAGAGCA
>JAOCPS010765159.1:0-10326 GCA_025505425.1 Graphium colonna
GTCATGGGTTCGAATCCCGTGGGGGGAGAATGTCTTTGTGTTGTTGTTTCTTGGTTAAATTAGGGCAATGCAGGCTAATCACCCGATTGCCTTAAAAGAAAGATGATCAATGCGTCGGATGGGCATGTAAAAAGTCGGTCCTGCGCCTGATCTCTCTCCAGTTGTGTCGGTTATCTGTCCCATTGGGCTATGAAAGTAAAAAGGAACAGAGAGCGCATCTGTGTTTGCGCGTACACTTGCGTACTGTAATATCTACTGCACAGTTGGTTAGGACTTTACTCGGCTATATACACATAGTTTCTTCTAAAACACATACATTCTTACTATCACTTATAAGCTTCCATTTCCAGATGGGACCCAAAACGCCGTATCAGCCCCACGGAGGCGACACGCCACGAGTTCGTAACCGGATGTCCCCTTGGGTCCACTTCCGCCGGCGTGCTAGCCCTGCCTCGCCTAGCACCGCCTAGACCGGCCCGCACTGCACTCCTGCACTCCCAATCAGCTGGTGACGTGGCTGCCATGCTGGGCAGGGCGTGACCTTCGGATAGAACAGCGCCCGCTGGCTCCACGGGCGCCATGTGAAACCGGTCCAAATATTTAGACATACAACACTGATATATAAAAAACCCTAAATCAGCTTCTTCTAGAGACAAAGAGTCCGAAAGCGTCAATGTAACAATTTCAAATTGTGCACGCATGTTGCCTAGAAAAAGTTGTATGAAAAAATGTCTTGTATTGGATTTCCCAATTGGATGTCCTCTGTCTCTATGGCCACGTGACTTGGAATTTTAAAATCCAAAAATATTGCTTGACTCTTTTGCTCGAGACTGTATCTAGGGTTTTTTTCTATATCAATGGCATATACCCAAATATTTAAGTCGATGTTACATAGCGTCTTCTAGATACTCTTTGGTACACTCTGTATTGAGGAGGCTTTTTGCCTACATGTCTAGGCTTACTGTTTATCATTTAGATGTCGATTGACTATCTGTGTCATATCTTTAATCATACGTATTGGGACCTCTTTTCATGACAATGTAGTGTCATCTTAATAAATCGCAGGAATGTAGCCAATGCCTGCAAACCTTAGAACGTATAGATCAAATACGAAATAATAATGTCATTATTAAGTGCAAATAAATTACAACCGCTGTGGAGTTTGAATATTATCGATTATTGAATCGGTCAGGAATGCAATTCGACTTCACGCCAATGCAAATTACCTGGAACTATTTGTTAATAATTGACATTGTTATACTAAACTGACAACAGTTTTATAGCTAACCACTCGAGTCTTATTAATTCGAATTTCTACAAATAGCTAAAATGACTTGTCAAATATTATGTTATATTCTACTGTATCTATCACAAATAATTTTATTCCGATACTAGCTGCGCTCCGCGGAGTTACCCGTGGTTTATCGGATAATGTAAAGTAAATATTTTAAATTAACTTTTTTCTCTGCATACGGACCATCCTCAAACTTCAAGGAATATTATAAAAAAGAATTAGTGAAATCGATTCAGCTGTTCTTCAGATTTGCGCTTAACAACATATTCAGCGATTAATTTTTATACCATAGATATTTGGCAAATCTATCTTTAGTATTGAAACTTTTTATTCAAATTGAAAACAAGAATTATTTTTGTCAAACTTTCTGAGTTCTAAAATATGAAAAAATAGTAGTAAATTCAAGGTCGCAATTTGAAAGCTTCATAAATAGAGGGAGGCAAACGAGCAGCGGCTCATCGCAGTAAGTGATCACCGCCGCCCTTGGACTTCTCCAACACCAGAAGGGTTACTAAAGCGTTGCCGACCTTTGGGGTAGGAATAGACTCTTTTCTTGAAGGTCCCTAAGTCGTATCGGTCCACAAATAGCTCACGCATAATTCCCCACTACGTCCATGTGGACGTCTCGTCAATGTGGGCCATAACAGCAACTGGTCGTTTGCAAACAGATCGATCGTAATTCTATTCTGGGTTTATTCAACGAATGTTCGTTATCGAACATCTGTTGCGGCAGTTTATTGTCATAAAAAGTTATCGGAGGCAATTTAAAAGGAAAGGCGTTGTATCATTCGCTCGTGATATATCGTTTCATCTAGATGATGTTACGATTATGCTTGACCATTCGTGAATAGCTGTTACGCGCTACTTATCCAACGAGATGCAATGCTATTGCAAACTGGGTTATGCAAGCTTTATGGATATCGTTTTGAAATCCAATCTCCTGACCCAATTCTGAGATCTTGTTTTCATCTAGCATCTTATGTGACTATTGCAGATGATTAAATTGCTCGCAGACTCGTTAATGTTTCTTAACATTCTTCGTATTGTGCCAAAGTTAGACTGAGATTAAATCTTTAATGGCGGAGAATTATTGCAATTAGATTATTGTTTTTCAAAACAACGAATGCGTTAAGTAGTGGGCTATTGAAAGATTTTTTTTTAAAATAACTATGCATTGTAGTATCGAAAAATGAGAGTAAAGATATATCGACAATTTTCTGATAATTGATATGAATTCGAAAATAGTTCGATCTTCCAATCGATTTAAAAACAAATTTAACTTTAAAGTATGAAGTTGAAATAATAGCAAATATGTGATGGTTCACAAGCATAAAAGTGAAAATATAATTTCTAAATAAATGAACACTAGGCTGTCATCGCCATTAGTCTTTAGCAGGGGCAAAGTAGTTAAAAAACAAAAACCAAATATAGACTGTTAAAAACCCTGTCTTATTAACAAACATGACTGATATATAGTACAAGAAGGTATACGTCTTTGGATTTTCATATCATATACATATATAATGGATGAATTAGGCAAGTGTAATTTAGAATGTTGTAGTTCATCTTAATATACAAGTTAGATTTTGCAAAACATAAAATATATAGATAGATACTGCGGTATCTTTGTATTTGTTGCTGTATTTATAGTAGAAAAAATTGTAATACAATGCACATCAGTGCGAAACTCTTATTTAACATAAAATGTATTGAAAATTTGTTCAAAGTCATAAAGAAGGTATTTGTGACTGTACTCCAAAGTGTAGGTAAAACGAAAAACAATACTAAAAATTCTTTACAGAATTAAGTACTACCCTGCAATTTTATACCAGCGATCGCCTTGCAATGAGTTTAGAGAGACGTCAATCGAGCAGAATGGTACGCCATTTTTAAAAACCCGACCATCAATGTGTGAAATGGATGCAATCCAGATTGAATTTGGACACCGTCCAATTTAAAACACAGGACGCTGTCCGGTCGTCTTGTGAATAGGGTCTCTTATACCGAAGCATGATGCATAAGATAAACTTTGGTTATAAAAACCATTGTCCTAACTAATAAACATTATATATGTTAAGTAATATCTTTTGAGATATTAAAATCTTCCATTTATGTGTTAGAGCTGTTGTATGATTAGTGCTTAATTATTGACGTCTTTTGTCCGCATATATTCTAATGTACATTTCTCAAGGACCACGATCATACAAATAATTGTCGATGACAAAACATCATACACACACGATTTTTATGAATTTCTTAAGCAAAGCTTCTAATTTTAAATCTTTAAATGTTATGGAGTAGATGAATTTGTTTCTCCTAGTTCATAATGATAAACCTGTATGATAATAAATAATAATAGAGTTATATACTTAGATTTATAAAATAGATATAAATGTTTAGAAATATGATTGTCTAGTTTTTGTAAGTGTGTACGTTAAATAGGTGAATAACAAGCGCTCATTTTTAAAATAATCTCATTATGCTGTTACAAAAACTCAAAAATGCTGACCTCTGATTGGTTCGCGTTGAGGCTGAACCTACCATTTTTGACATAAACTAACATAGTTTTATGAAATAAACACATTTTAATACTTAAAATAGTCTAATGTTCCATTTTTATTTATCTCTCTATTTTTTTCATGACCTTACAGAAAATCACTCGATTTTCTTAGACAACATTTCAAGGGAGTATAATTTTTAAATAGATCTAAAATAAAAAAAAAATTGCATATAATCTTGTCTACATGAGATCCATATATACAAATATACAGGGTGATTGTTGAGTCATTAAGTCACCAACGATATCAAAGGAAAGCACTCAATACTCTATTGCCATCATATTTATAGTATAAAATTAGGGGCATAGTTTTAGCCGAATTTTCCAATAAATGAAGTGTGGCGGTACAGCGCGGTGCCTGCTGGTTATGAACCGCTAGGATGACCATGAATTGCGTCAATTTTTTTTAACTTTAGATTATGTTTACTCAGGGGTAAATCAATATTTAGTTGTAATAATAATTTTATACTTTAAATATGATCCCTTATATAACGTCCTTAAATATTGAAAGCGACTCACCCTGCATATATCTTTTAGCGTTTGATCAGCTTTACAATTAACTAATTTCAAGCAGCATAAATTTTTCCTAATTCCAATACCAAGTAAGGATATTCAACCATCTAATATATATTTTAGGGTATTTTATATTCCAAACACTGCACGATACGGTTTCATTGAACTGGCAGGATAACGTCAACATACTATAGTCCGATGCAAACATTATGACGTCTCGGAACATCGTCCGAGTCGCTATGCAAAAGACGACTTTAGGTGTGACGGGGTGTAAAGGGACGCGGGGAGCAGTGCACTGCGCGGCGCGCAGCTAACTTCCGACGTGAAAAAGTTTGCACCGGGCTATAGGTGAGTATAACATCGTTTCACGGCTTTTGCTGCAATTCTAAAGTCGGCATAAAATAAGGTGCATGACTTTGTGGACGTCTACCCTTTTCTTTTCCCACTCCAAATGCTATCCAATAAACCTATTCTATCGAATTTCTCAGGTTGACAACGCACTCGCGACTCTTCGGATGTTGCGTGTGTCTATGGGCGACGGAATCGCTTACCATCAGGTGATCCCTCTGCCCGTTTGTCTTCCTTTCCATAAAAAAATATTAAGTAGCATTTATTTTTATATTTAGATCTTTTTGGAAGTGTTAACTCCACATCACATTTTTTCCGATAGAACAGGAAATCTTTGAACGTGGAAACATATTTAATCGTCGATGTCATTGTGGTAGATGTCACTAGATAGACATTAGGAATGGTCTAATCTGTACGTACATAATGTAGTCGAAATTTGTATTTAGGCCAAGCCAAACTGTGAATTCAAAATAAGTCATTTTTGAATAATTAAATATTACGAAATTAAGTAGATCGATAGTTACGGTGGGAAATGTGAAGGCCCATTGCTTAGATTTTACATAAAAATTTATAGTAATATTGATTTGTTGAAAAGAACTGAATTTTTTACATTTATTTTAATTTAAAACATTGTCACGTTGTATTTTTATTATTTATATATAAATAATTTTAAGATTTATTTAGCGTTTGAATTAAATTTTTCAAAATTAATCAATTAAAAATATATATTTTGTACTTTAAGTAGC
This sequence comes from Graphium colonna, assembly GCA_025505425.1. Taxonomy (NCBI): domain Eukaryota; kingdom Metazoa; phylum Arthropoda; class Insecta; order Lepidoptera; family Papilionidae; genus Graphium; species Graphium colonna. Next base: position 5,459 of record JAOCPS010765159.1, read on the forward strand.
AAGTGTTAAGAAAATCTTTAAGGAAAATGATAATCAATATTAGGTAATGAAAACTTTGCTTTTCGCATTTCCTACCGCTTAGTCAATGTGTTTAATGATTTTCATTGATATTTAACACTATTATAGAATTAGAAAATGGTTGTTGCAAATAACATCGTATAATTATTTGTCATTGTCGTATACATACATGTTTACGAAAATAAAATGTTTGTTTCGATGGAGTCATAACGAATATTAAAATTCTATGAAATATCGGTTGTTGTGTTTTATTTTTAAATCTCTTAATAATTAATAAAAGATTATCCAGCCCGACAGAGGCGAGTGATCCGATGATAGATCTTTAAGATGAAATACTGAACGATTGGAACTTTGGCCGATCTAAAAGACTAGCTACGCTTATGCTGATAATATCAATAATCAACAGTAAAGACAGTACAAAGATCAAATAATACAAATGGCAGTTGCTCTTTTCTGCATTTTATATGTAAAAAGATGATACATAAAGGTAAAAGATGACAAAAATAAATATTAGTAAAGAATTTACACCATAGATCTTGTTTGTATGCAGTTACAATAATTGTGAGGTAGTCCTGAATTCCTAACTAGGTTACACAGAACTTGTTTTTAGGAAACCCTATCTATATTAGGAAGTTCTATCCCCCCTAATGTATGACGTATGATGCTTGGCAGCACACTACTTTCAGTACTCGTTTAGCCTCTAATGCAAGATCAGATAAAAGTTCAAAATAGTGCTATTTGTACCTAAATAATAATTATATTACTATATCGAGTGCTGCTTTCACAATATCGTTAAATAACATTTAAATTGAATTTAAAATTATATTTACATTTAAATCTTGTGTCACCTTATACGCTAAATAGGTCGCTAAATCCGTTTAGCGAACTCTCAAAATTTACAACCCAATACGGTTCTTTATTTAGACGTTTTTATTTAAATTTGCTAAGTCATAAATATTTATTTTTATATTAAAAAGTACAGCACACCTAAATCACTTAACATAAATAAAACAATAAAGATTAGCCAGTTTTTTGTGCGAGATATGCAAGCCATCCAAAATTACGGAATTTACTCAACCCTCTAATAAAAAGTAACTATCAGATGGCATTTTAAAAACTACCCCACAAATATCCATTGACTCTAATAGACATTAAGGAGTCTCCCATACACATATAAATGTATGAGCATCTAGCTAATACGCAAAATCTGAACTAAATACCATAATGGAGGTATTTTAAAATCAACATAACAACGTATTATATTAACAATGTACTTCTGAACTTTTCCACTACAAGCGTAACGTGTCACACACTACGCAATACGTTATAAAAAGGAGAGTTCACACACGATGGAAACATTTCGTGTCATAATGGACCGATGCTATCAGGACTTCCCTTATCAGCCGACGAATCTTTCGCACGGCAACGCAGGTAATCACATCGAAAACAGTTTTTGTGCGATAGGCCACGCAGAAGCTTCTATGTTGCGTGAAAGACGAAAAAAATTACAGGATGACTGAAGAAAAACGTACGTGTGTTTTATATAGTCCAAGGCTATGCCAACTTTAAACTGAAATATCCATACATGCTCCTGATAGGCCCCTCAAAATCTGGATATTCCATATATCGAGCTATGGCAGTAGAGAAGGGGAGATTACACCTGGGCCTGCACATATAAATGTATATTAATGCAGAAGGTCGATCTCTAAGGTGGTAGAGCATAACATCTTTTCACAGTTTTTGCTGCACTTCTACGGCCGCGCTCGCCCGGAGAAGTACCACCAACCTTTATAAAGTCGGCATAAAATAAAGTATGCATGATTTTTAGGGATGCCGGATGGCCATGTCTTTTCCCATTCCTATCCCCTTCAAATCCTTAATCCCGACTCATCCTATCCAATTAACCTATTCTATCAAATTTTCCAGATTAGCAACGCACTCGCAGCTCTTCGTATGTTGCCTGTATCTATAGGCAGCGGGATCGCTTACCATCAGGTGAACCGTCTGCTAGTTTGTCTTCTTTTCCATAAAAAAATTTAATGATCCATGCTCTTGATAGGGCCCTAAGAAACCTGGATATTCCTTATATCGAGCTATGACAATTGAGAAAAAGAGATTGCACCTGCGTCTGCGCATATAAATGTAGATATATTAATGCAGTCGGTCGATCTCTTATATATTAGCTGTTAGTCGTCTAGTGGTATATTTACTTGTTACTTAAGTGGAGGGTTTGAATCCCATTACTGGACATTGATTTTGTTAGTCGACAAGTTAAAAAAATACTTACTACTGTTACTTTTTAGAAGGCGTCCAGAAATATGCGAAAGTTTCAGTCCCAAACTAAAAGGGATTCCAACGATAAGGAATTTTTTCCTTCTTTAAAACTTTCTTAAAAGCAAAAATTAAATTTCTGTAAAAAATGTCAACCTAGTTATATATTGTTCACACTTTTTATTAACCATTGAGAATAGGATTCCGCACGACGAACTCAGTGCCGTGACACTGCATTTAAACCGGCTGCTTATCACAAAATATATTTTCGCTGCCAAAATATACATTTATAATTCAACGAAATTTGAATACTCAAAACAATAAAGGTTCCTTGTAAATGAAGTTAAGTTAAAGTTTCAAAACGTTTTACGACCCAGTGACGAAATTGTAACAGAATATCGATGAAGATGAAAAAAAATAGCTCTATCATTCGGTATTAAATAGAAAAAATAAATACATAAAATGTTATTATTAACACGCAGACCAGTTTCGAGAAGAACCTTGTTTCTTCTAATTATTATTTTGACTTAAGGGAGAGGTTATTTATTCAAAGAATTGACATTTCTTTCTTCGATAGCGTTATTTTTAAAGTCGAAGGAAGAGTCTTTTGAATCTTTTAAAGTTTTTAATAATGTCAATAGTTTAAAATTGTTAAACTCAGTATTTTTAAAAAAAAAACAATTTATGAATTATAACTCTACGATCGTAAATAAACAGTTGGAATAAATTTCATCACGCTATATGTAATTGTGTGTTGGTTTTTACTTACAGGTAACATTATGCGTGTGGCGACGACACCTGTCCAATATTATTTATTAATTCCTTCCTATTCCGTAAGAGAATACTTATTTAATATGCTTTTGCGGGGAATTGCGGCAAATAGTCTATTCAAATCTAATAAACATACAGTTGTAACACTTTGAAATTGAAACACACAGAGTCTTACATCAACGCCATGTATGTGCGTTTTCCTTAATAATAATATTACTAAAGAAAGTAACAGAAATGTTAAAATACTCCATCTTTTAATACTAAATACAAATTTAAAGCAAAAAACTTTGTATTTTGTATTTTTGTAATACTAATTATAATATTTTTATACAATAATCATTGTGTTTATATTATTATACACCACTAGCAGATCCGACCGAAGTTGTCCTGTACACGTGTCTTTAATTCGAAAATTTCAACTTCTTTTTGAACTAACTTGCGAATCTAAACCATTCTCGAATCCCATATCGAAATCATTCCAGTCGTTTAGGATTTCAGTGACACACACGCACACGCACACGCACACGTATATATATAAACAAAAACAATAGATGTACTCAGTCTTGAAAAAAATAAAATTTAAAATAATGCAACTTCGACTCCTTTTAATATTAAAACTAATATTATAAATGTTAAAGTTCATTACAAATATAATGAAATGTTAAGTTTATTAACCTCATTTAAAAAATATATAAATAGAAGTAATACGTCCATATGGACGTATCGTCAATTACCAATATAAAAGCTCGTACACAATAACAGTTGTATTGTCCAATACTGTTCGACACGGAAGCTCCGTGCTTTCATCATGATTTCATGATGCTTTTAAACGTAGGCTTAATTATAACAAACAGCATTGCTAAATAAGAGAACGTCTGTTTCGACACAAGTTATACGATGCAGAATACGTTGGCCAACCGATATCGCGTATCGATATTCATATCTTCCTTATTAACATCATAAAGCTGTAATGCAACATAAAGCTCGGAGTAAATACTAAGGAGTACACATCCACCTATTAACCTCCTTAGTCAGCAGTATTCAATTAAAAAACTTTGCAATAGCATGCGTGATCACGGTTATGTTTTAAAAAGTATGTTTTCGTAATTTGGAGCTGGTCAAAATTAAGTGGATTTGAAGGAGGTCATAGTGACGTTATTTTGTTATATATAACTATCATCAATGTTCATAGACAAATTATATAACGGTTATAAAACATACTTCACTCTGCTAAGATTGCAAATTTTCGTCCCAACGTCAAATCCTTTAAATCTCTGCATAAGCATAAGTACACACAGACGAAAAAAATACCTTTACTTTATACATTAGAAGTCGGTTAAAAATAATTGTTTAATTAACACCTTGCCAGGAATATAAAGCAAAAATGCCGATTGGTTGGCAAAGTTGAACTATAGAAAAAACAACTACATCCCTTGGACTTGTAGTCTCACACAGAAGAATCTAAAACATATTAAGTTTTATTTTAAAAACAAAACAGTTGAAAATTAAAACAAATGTAGTACCCAAATTTTCGCATAAACTTCGTGGTTTTCTTATGCTATTGATATAAATCTATATGTTTTAAATTTATAGAATAAATTAAAAGAAAAGTTGTATACCTTAAATTATATCGTTTGACCAGTAAAAAAAAACAATAATGCAAACGTACAATGTTTTACGGCCGTTAGTGTCAATGATTTATTAATCGCTATACAGCAGATGTGCTTTAAGGTCATACGAGGGTGCGTTTTTAAGTTCACGGAATGAGAGGGATGGAGGGGAGTGATTATGCTCATTAGGACCGTAAC
>JAOCPS010765268.1:0-10325 GCA_025505425.1 Graphium colonna
TTAGAATTAAGAAAAAAAATCAGTTATAAACCAAATTACAGAGGTGTGCGATTTTATTGCTCTCAAGTTTATATTATATCTATTTTGTAATGGTGTTGGTCAGTTTTCTAAAAATATTTAATATTTGACCTGGTTCTAGGATAGTAACAGTTTGTGGGTTTTAAACTTACAGTAGTTAACGTTAAAGTACGCTAAAAATGAAAGAAAATACCATATCAGATAATAATATATTGTATATATTTACCTGTTTTACCCATACCATTTAATGTATTACATTTGGCCCACCCAAAATTGTTTAAATAGATTGTCAAAATTTATTTTCAGTAACACTTAGTACTAAACACCATCTTTTGCTTATGAAAATCATACATATAATTTCCAAAATTATCGCACACAAACCCAAGGTCAGCATATAGTGAAATAATAATTAGGAAAATATTTCTAATTTAACTACTATTGTATGAAATTCCTACTTCGTAATGTGTAGTGCAGTTGCCAACATTTAAGACTAATCCGCACCATAGAGCATTGCTTCACAAATCAGGTGCTCAGTGGGTCGACGGAAGCCGTGGGCGGCATCAGAATCGCCCACTGAATGCCGGTTACATCATCAGAACTAACCAGCTGTGTATAGTTACTAGAAAATCTAGCTAACGCGGTATGCTGAGTAGTGTAGTACTACATCTCTGCCTGCGTCCTGTTGTTGAAGAATACATTTCAATGAATTAATTCGCAAACTAGCTGACTCTACTTTCGTCTTTTTTTGTTAAAAGTTCTCAAGTTATATTTGCAGCCGATAATCGGAAAAGCATCGAATTGAATCCACGTATATGCACGTAATGTACCCAAAGAAATTGAACAAAAAGTGAAGCAACAAAAGACTACACGATGATACCTTAATTCCCAAACCAGCTAACTCCACTTTTTTAAAAAATGTGGAGTTAGCAAAGACATGATTTGCAACAGATTTGAAATCTAATGCTATCACAGTTCTTTGAATAAATAGTTTTTCGAAAACCTGTCTGATTTCTCTACGCGATGAATTTGATTCTTTTTGTATTGAGTTTGAAAAAAATTACAAGCTTTTATGGCTCCTCTGACAAAATTACTCAAATGTATTTGTAATATTAACAAGAACCATATCAAAAAGAATCAACAATTCAATATTTGTCGAAATAAGCTATGTACAACTATAGCTTAAAACAAAAGAGGGCTTTCAAATCAATCAACTACTTGTCTTTTATAAATGCAAATGGCTTAGCTATTATAGTTGCCATCTATCTCGTCGTTGCGGTACATTTATATGGCAATGTGCCTAATCTGAGAGTAGATCTCTTAAATCGTTGGTCACTTAGTGCAGTGTGCTGCAGGAATCGCCTCGAGCCACGGTTTCTTGCCATATGTAGGTCGATACGACCATATGGTCGGTGTTATCTAGTCATTATGCACCCATTTACACGGAAAAGATATGATCATGCACACAGAATGTTGTGGCTTCTAAAGAGCTGTTCGTAATATAAAAAGCTCTTTATAATTGCTGTAAACGTGAACACAGATTTTGATTGACTTATGTGGTGGTTATCCGAAAATTTACTTATTCTTTTCGCATATAGGGTTTGTTTTTATATGCGTATCGTATTTTTAAAATTGTAAAATATTTATAGGCCAAAATTAGCGGAATAGGTACTTCTGATGTGAAGAAGAAAACTGTCGCCCACAGACACCTACAACATCTGACGAGTCGCCAGTGCATTAGTAGCTTAGGAGAGTTCAAGTAATTGTATAAAAAGTGATGCTGACTTATCAAGATTAAGAGTCATATCACGGAGAAGAAAAGATCATGCTGATTTGAAATCCTACAACCTCATAAGCCAGGGATTCTCTAACCGCCATGTATCTTATTATTCTTTTATAATGATATAATATAAGTCTCAGGTGGAAGCCTTAGGAGAAGGAATAATGGAAAAAGAATTTTCTTCTATAAATCATGTTTTTATCAGATTAGGTTGCTATTTGCTACTTATTGGCTGTTCAACAGCAGTCTTTGCTGTTATGCCAACATTATTCTAGAGACTGCGCGTAACGACATGACTTTCGATATATTATAAATCTAAATCGCTAACCGATTGTATTGTATTGACTTTATTGTAAGATCGATTTTTTATCTTATTAGTTTGTAAATTTGTCACGGTCGCTATGTTTAAGCACCCAACAACGAGTAATCGAAGACAAACAAAACAGCGAACAGACACGCACAGTATTTGCCCCCGTTTGCCCAGCGACACTCACTGTGTGTGATTTATTTACTATGCGCACAGATAGCGGTACTGTTTAATTACTTTGCCTGCTTTATATTTACTCTGTGCTCGGTTCTAAGTAAGTGGGGCCGGTTGGCGCTAGTGCGCATATGAACCCGTGCTGCATACTCAATGAAGAAAAACAAGCTATTCCAAATTGCATCTGTTTTTAGTGATGAGGGATGCGTAACATGTGCTGAACGTGTCAAGAATTTAAGACAAATAGAGAAAATTATTCAAGTGTTTAACCCATACCAGTCTTGATTATATTTGAAAACGGTAATGTTTATGAAGATTCATGGATGTTTGTTTCTTAATATTTTAAACAAACCCACAAATTTTTCATACTTATATGTGATAATATGCACCTTACTTGTAGTTTTTACAGCACTTATAAATGTGATCGCTCGGAGTACCATCACCCTACACACAAACTTCGCGTAAAATTATGTTTTTGGGTTGAGGATGACTTTTTCTTTTCCCGTTCTTCCCTTCTCCAAACCTAAATATGTTCATTATTCGAACTACCCAAATAACTATTTTATTAAATTTTTTAGACTGGCAATGTACACGCAACTTATCAGATGTTGTTTGTGTTCATGGCCACGGGATCTCTTAACATAATACATTATAAGATAAAAAATAATTATATAATTTATTCTTAATTTACAGTAATGTAGCTTATACATAATTTAGCATATCACCATCTTTAGCATAGACTTCCCAAATTGACAACACAGCATAATTTTTAGCGTATAAATTCTACTAGAACTAAGCAGTCGGCGCCTACTTAGATACCCCTTCGATATTTCGATTCTCAAAAAAATTTTCTTTATCGTTATTTAATGATGTTTATTAGTTCTATGAAATTTCCATATCCAAGTAGGTGTAAAAGCCCAAAACGTATATAGATAAAATAACAAACCGTATCTGCGCGTGATGTTTGCCACACCATTCAGGCTACAAACGGCTGCCAAGCGCAACAATGGTTACGTTGAAATAGCAACACATCCCGTTCCGTTGCTAAATGGGTCAGAGCTACACCAGAGTACACCATCGTTAAAATCATAATTGATTTACCTTTCTGCAATGTGGCATCGCCCTACATATTTGGTTTCCGCATATCCTTTGTAATATTAGTGAGATGATTAACGGTCAGCTATATTATGTGAGAGCTCAAAACGCATCTTTTGCTGAACTTATTGGCCCGTCCATCTAGAGAAATACCATAACTCTATTATTGACTATCGATTGTCCGAGGACACCATATTTCATCCCTACGCTCTCTTAGTAAATATTAGGAACAGTAACTTTTATTTGTCCCGTAATCTATTTTTTCGTTTGACTACGTCTTTGCGGCTATGGATGTAAACCAAAAATCTTTAGCTTTACAAGTAACTGTATGGCACTTATCGACTAACTCTACTTTGGACACTTTCACCACTTGGACACATAGTCGATTTAAATAAAACGAACTTTTGTTTTTCCTTTTATGCAAAATGTTTCGTTGCCTTATGCCCATGGATTACCCTACACATGGAAATATATAATCTTCTATATGTATTTCTTCAAAGAGTTTATTACATTAACTTATCTGCAATTTTCGAATGTTTTATATATGTACGGGGCAGTAATGGCAGTTTGTAATCCCATTTAATATGATATTAAGAATCTAAAAGTTACTTTATGAGTTTGTAACACTTTTTCGTCTCTTCTTATAAAATATGTAACATTTAAAATTGAAAGGAGACTGGTATCTAGAAAGGATATCGGAGAAAAGTGACATTAACAAAAATATTATAAAATAGATGTATAAAAGTGTCATATGCTGTTTCTATGCAATATATAATGTTCGTTTATAGTCTTGTATTCTTTCAACACTGTTCGGTATTTAAAATCATTCTGCATATATTTTTCCTCAATTACAAACAATACAACATTATAATCATGCAGCCGCTTGTCAACACATTAGCCGTCCGCCGTCATAAGTACAGTCTGCCGTCAGATTATTTCCGTCCTGCCCCACATAGGCCGTCGATAAACCCGGGAATAACTGACTACCCAATTAGCCACGTGAAACTTACGAAACAATGGTGCCGTAAAACGCCAGTTATTTCGAGCACCGTTATAAAACTCATCTAACTCGACTGTGCTTCCGAGATAGTTTGGAAGGAATTCCAATAAAACAATTGATGTTTGTAGGGAAATTTAAATCTATTTCTTTTAAGTCAACTTTTTTATAGATGAAAACAAACAAGCGCATGTGAATGGGAATATATTTATTATTTAAAGTAGAAGAAAAAAGGAGAAAGGAGAAGAGAATTCCGTCCGGCATCATCATACAATTATTACACATTCTTTTATCCTGGCTCAGTGCAAGGTGGTGGTGACATCTCGACCCCAGTAGACCGATAAGTGAACCAAGAGTAGTGATGTACAATACCATCTTAACGCTGTTAATCTTGATCCTAGCAATATTTGGATTGGACATTTTATCCTATCTCAATACAAACAGCAACCATCTTGTTATAGTGTTAAAAAAATAACAAGACACTACTTCCCGCCTTACATGTCTATAAACGGAAAAAGATCAAATTTGCAAAAAAATCATGCGTTAGTACAAATACGCTTAAAATAATGTAGGGATTTCTATAATCAGCGGCGACAACTAACCATTTGATTATACAATGTTTTAAAACCCCACTATTAACATTCTCTATGATTTAAACAAAAAGAGGTTAAAGTAACTTCGGTCCGTGTTTACTAAGAACTGGAGTTCTTCAATTCCATATTGTGCAACAAGATAACTATGCTTTCGTCTTTACTTGGAAATTCTTAGTTTTTTTTTCAAATATATTTATGGATATAATTACCGTGTGTGCTGCTGTAGATACAGAGCATAAAAAGACAAAGCAAGAACTAAACAATTTACTTTTTTGGGGCAAAGATAACAAAGAATATAACAGTTATCGGCAATGGAAGCAGCCGTCAAGTTAGTCTTTCCTGAAAACATATAGTACTTTGGTAAAAACAGAGCACTAAGACTTGCAACACCATTAGGAAGAAACTACTTGATTGTGGCATATTTTTGGTTAACGTTTAGACAGGTGGCGCTAAACCCAATAGAAATTTTCAGAATAGACTTCACATAGTGACAAATGTGGGGTTATAACTATGACAGTTTATCCATATAATTCGAATGCAAAAATGAAGAAGTGCAGAATGTCAAGAAATATATGTAAACTAGCCGCGTGGGCGTATCTAGGGTTATTTTCCAGGGGGGCACTAAACCATTCTGGAGTAGGCACGGCCCATCCAGCCCTGCCTCTATATGCGCCCATGACTAGCGATCCGTTATTCTTTCCAAACTTTGACAGCCAATAATTATCCGCGGGCCTACCCAAACACAGAACGTCAGCAAAATCTATCCAGCCGTTTTGAAGAAATTAAGCTTGCACGACCACTAATAATAAATAAGTTTTCACAGATATCAGTGTCCTGGAAGACTTGCCAGTAGTCTTGGATACCGGACGAGTCGAGAGCCGTATGCATAGAGTACTAAATCTATCTGCGTCCACTACTTGTTATGGAGTGGCCGCCATGTTAGGCATAACACCGGTCGCCGTCTGAATAATTAATTATTATCAAGGCAACAATTGCGGTTATATAAGAGATCGTTAAAACTACGTCATGGCGATACGTTGCGACCTTTCGAATCGGATATCTCAATTTGGTTATCACAACGAACGAAGTGCATAATCGTAGCTCGTGACGCTATGTCCTTATTAGGTTTTGTATGTCAAGTGTGCTCGGTATTGTGGCTTTAAGGCTGTTGTACTAACCAAAATAATTCATTGTCAGTCGACGTTATCACCTTGCCAACTCAATTTCATCGACTTTAAAAATTCTCGATTCAACTATTTTCATTAACCGACTTCAAAAAAGGAGGAAGGTTCTCAATTCGAATGTTTGTTTTTTTATGTACGTTCGCGCATATCTCCCTCATTTATAAACCGATTTTAAAAATTCTTTTTTCATATTATAAGGTATTCTTTCGAAATGGTCCCATAAACTTTTAAGGAAATTCGGTACAGTAGTAGTCTTGTTTTTAAATCAAAATAAAAAAATGATTGTGTATTTTTGCGCGTATCTTCGTTGTTTATGTAACAATTTCAAAAAATCTTTTTTTCTATATGATAGAGCATTCTTCATAAATACCTAGTCCTATAAATTTTTCAAAAAAAAATACTGGTTCATTAGTTTGTTTTTAAAATAAAAATAAAATTTAGGAATGTTGCACATAAGTAAAGTAACAGCCTATTTTTAAATGTCCCACTGCTGGGCAAAGGCCTCCTCTAGATAAAGGGTATAGAGTATAGTCCACCACGCGGCCCAAGTGCGGATTGGCGGACTTCACATGTCTCGAATATTATTTCTTAGATATGCAGGTTTCGTGAGAAAATGTTTTCCTTCATCGCAGAACACGTGGTAAATCAGCACTTAAATTGCAATTAGAAAATTAACAATTTCATTGGTGCCGGCACCGGGGATGGAACTCGGGTTCGCTTCGAGTAAACAGAATTGAAGACGAGCGCCCGAACACTGAGCTGCCACGGCTCTTATGTTGTCTGTTGCAGATTACTTTTTATCTGATAGACACTTCCGCAATAGTCATTCACAATTTTTATAAAAATTACGGAGAAGATATGTTTCGAAAGTACTGCATTGAGGCGTTTTAAATCGGTTTTTATAATTTTCTGTGAAAATAAACTTGTCGATATTCCATCCAAACTTTCATAAAATATTTTGGATGTTGCTATCGTCCAAAAGGGTACATAATGTCAGGAGTACTTTCAAAATAATTGTATTTTACATAAATAAAGTTTGAAAATACAATCCAAGAGAATAAAATATTCAATTTATTACTTTTTAATTTAAATTTTATAAGGCGGTCAAAGTTAAATTATTGTTAGGTTATTGAGGTCTAATAAGATACGACGACGACAATTGATAGGTTGCTGTCTAGTTTAGGAAGGGGCAGAACATTTTGTAAAATTAAAAGGCTCCATCGAGTGTAAAAATCGAACTATACTGAAATAGTTCGCTGAAATTACTTAACAACATAAGTAATAACTTGTAAAGAAGCTTTCTTAATAATATGATTTGTAAGCTTGAGAGATTGCACAATAGACCTTGAAATATTTCTGCGTAAACAGGAAAATTTGTTCGCGAACGCGCTTAGTTGAAACGCGGAACGAACAAGATCCTATTATCCGCTGGAAACGAAGCGTGTCTCATCGTTCGCGGAGAACGACTTCCATTTTGTGTGGCCTCGACACATATCTGTTCGCTCGTGCCATTTAATTCCTTTATTAAATACGTATTACTGACGACGCGGCGTGAAGAATTTGGAATGAGAGACATTATATTTTTGACGGATTTTTAGAACACTGTTGTTATTGTTCAAATTAAGCTTATGGTATATTTATCTATGTATCCTTTATTTTATCTCGTACTGGGCTGGCCTAGTCTTTTATGGGTCTTTGAAATAGTTTTTCATGCACAGTTTGAATGTATAGTGACTAACAGACTTGTTATTTTCACAATTACAAATATTTTACGTATTATTTCTAAGACTTACGCGAATATTTAACATTTTAAATTAAACAACATTACGGATTTTATCGCGGTATATTTTTTAATTTTATCACCCGACGTTTCGAATCCTTTATAACGTTTATGGTCACGGGTAGGACCGAGGTGTTTGATGTCTCTTGTCAATCCTGCATACCTTCAACTTGAATATTAATTTTTGAAAGTAAACTGCGATAACATCCGCAAAGTTGTTTAATTCAAAATATTTTACTTATTATGCACATTTAGCGCATTTTAAACTCGGTGTTACCTAGGTAATAAACGCTCGCTGTTGGAGCGCGAGCGTGTATCGTCCAAGTGACAAATATGGCCGCCGGCGCCGAGGACTTGTCTCCGCTATGCATGTGCATTGTTAAGACGATCGAGCTACGTAACTGGAAATAATTCGAACAACTTTCTCACTAGTCTTGTGAGATTACAAAAGCACACATTATTTGAATTGATCACTTTGCACTGCTCTTACACTGTGTACATAAGACCTTATCGCAGTGACTCACGTGTTAGCAAACAACGATATTATACCCCTCTGCATTGTATGTAATGTCAGAAGTCTAGCAAAATTTAACGGTGTATATTCTAATATCTGTACAAGTTAATAAAACATTAAATACTATCCAGATCTAAGATTTTAAATATCTGACACTTATATTAATTACCCGATCAGTCACTAATGTTTCTAACATTTACAAAAACGAATACGAAAAACAAGTCAAAAAGAGAACAAGAAACGACATGTCACCAAAGGGGACCGAAAGACAAATAGTCCTTTGGTTTTTCATCATGAACTGAAGGGGACCCGAATAATCTTTACAAAGCGATCGAGTTCGCTGTTAATAAATGCAAAACCACCACGCTTTGTATTCGCTCAAAGCTATCAAAGCCATAAAGCAATCGATGCGGGACATTAATGATTGACGTGCTATCGAGGATAGCGTCGCCCACGTCATTCGGCCCCCACCACGTACTCGCTTAAAGCTGTCTAGATACGGTAACAGGCTTTTGTACTGTAGTCCTACTGCGTCATTTTCTATCTGTTTGCGCCGATTCTGACGATAGTTTAGAAAAATCGATGTAAAATTACACAGGCAGTTTTTGTTTACTTTTTCAAGGAATCTGACTAGGCTATGCTCTTATCAGATAGTACCAAGTACCAAGAGGTGGTAAACAAGCTGGCTAAAAACTCCTCTATTAATTATATTTTGAATGACGCCAATGCTATATTTGAACGGAAAATATATGTCAGCCAATTGCTAAGTTTTTTGTACACTTTGAATTTTGACAAATATAATATGAAGACCTGCTCACTTTTTAAATGTTCTCTGTTTCTTCTATTTTACTGCGCCCCCTATCCATCAGTTCAATTCTACTTTAAAATCAGCAGATAAAGTTACATAGCATGAAAAAAGCATATGGCAAGGCTGAAGTAATCAATATTTCAGCCTTGCTTCAATCTGCTTTAATTGTTCTACAAATTATAGGGATTAAATTCAGCTTAGCTTTAACATATGGAAATTTGAAAAATCATTTAATTTGCCAATTTCACATCTCTGTTACGCCATGTTATATGGAGTTTATTTTTTTCATTGCTTCTTAATTTAGAACAATAGTTCAAGGGATTGCGCCTCGACATAAATATAAATGCTTTTGAAGTGTCCTTATTTGTATGAATTAACTGTATTGCCATTGTAATAAGTTTTATGTATTTTTATATATTTTTACTAAGAACTTAGGAATGATAAAATATCTCTAGTACCATCCAGATAAGACACACTCACAACATTTTGAAACAAACTATAAACCAGTCGCTGCGTCGTTCAAATCCTAAATCCACTGGTCATAAATCAGAGATGTCGAAAGTCGCGGCCTCGCATCTCCTCGCCCCGAACGAAATATTCGATCGTAAAAATTGTAAAAGCGCACTAACATTTCACTTTACGGGCGCCCGCTGTAAAACTACGACGTTAAATGTCGCGATGCAAGCTTGCGGCGTGACTGACTCCAAAGTTTACCTAGCAGCCACGCCGGTGGCCGTGAGTTATAGGGATCGTCGCGATACTGAATCCAAATTTCTATTCTTCGCATAAAAATGTTATATCTGTTCAAAGGAATGTTTTGTTTTTATCCGAAATGATGACATTGCATATTACCCCATTACTTGGCCAGTGAAAGAGAATGAACATAAATTTGCTATATCGATACCTTACTTCGCAAATCAGCTAGCTCCATTTGAGTAATTTTGTCAGGGGAACCATAAAAAAATGTAAGATTTTTCAGACTAAATACAAAAAACCGACCGAAAAACTTTGTAAAGTCGGCATAAAATAAAGTATGCATGACTTTTGGGGATGCCGGATGGCCATGTCTACCCTTTTC
>JAOCPS010765379.1:0-10325 GCA_025505425.1 Graphium colonna
CCCGTTTTTTACCCATCTTATAATTTAGTACTAAAATAAGGTAAACTTTTTCTCGTCGAACTAGCTATTATTTGCAAGAAAAAATCTGTTCCCATTAGTGGTTTTAGTAATAAATGCTTTAAAATAAAGAAAAGTAAGAATATTTTTAAGTTGAATTCTAGATAGATAAAAGTTTTTCGAGCTTGATATTTTCCCGCATTCTTGGAGATACATTTACACTGGTGCTAGTTCAGAACCCATTTTTGATAACCCCTAGAGCAAAAGTAATTTAATACCTCATGCCATATTTGCGTGATATTTCTAATTTATTTCACTTTTTTTTTTAATTTAATACCTATAATTAATTAGAACGAGAGATTAGAATTAGAGAACACACTTTGAAGGCAATTTTTGTGATCACGAAGTCAGTTTTTGTAATTTTCTGTAATAATAATCTTGTTGATTTTTTGTCATTTTGATTATTATATGTTAAATCTATTATATTGTTATAGGTATTTAGGATATGGCTTAAATTTAATATAGTATCGTCGTGGAAATATAATTGATACTTCTTCATCTTCGGGTGCCATCTCCTATCGGAGGTTGGCGACCATCATGCCAGCCTTAACTTTTGACATTGCAGAAACGTGATTGATACGAGTTGGACCTAACCCGTTTTTAACTGACATCAAAAAAGGAGGCGGTTTCTCAATTCGTATGTTCGTAACGTTCTCGTTCGGATGTTTTTATCTTTATATGTATTTTCGCACTAATCTCTGTTATTAATTATCTTATATATTCCGAAATAATCTTATAAATTTTTCTGGAATATATGTTCTGTAGTTTGTTTTTATATTTTTTATTTACTCATTAAACACCAACATAATGTACAATAATGTAACACAAATAAACACCACAATAACTTTTTTTTTTATAAGTGACATTAAAATCGCAGGCGTCAACAGCATTAAATTTTTTAAAATTTTATTAAATTTAAAATTCATTCTTAAAATCAAAGTAACAAAAATTAGGAATGTTCTAACATATGTATCTCCGCCACTTATAAACTGACTTTTTGAGGTATATTCGCGCATATCGTCATTTATGAATAGATTAAAAACGAATTGGCTGAAAAGATATATTTTCAAAACAGTTGCATAAAATTTTGAGAAAAAATAGTTCAGCAATTTGTATTTTAACTGACTTCAAAAGAAGAGGGTTCCCAATTTGGATGTTTCAGTTATCTTTTTTATGTATGTTCAAGCGTATTTTCATTACCTATGAACCAATTTCATTTTTTTAATAGAAAAGGGTATTCTTACAAAATAGTTCCGAAAATTTTTCAAAAAAAATCGGTTAAGCAGTTTGTATTCATTTCAAATCAAAATAATAAAATTTTGGAATGTTCGCCCATAACTCTGCTACTTATATACTTATTTAAAAAATATTTTTTTATCTGATATGTATACTTCCAAAATAGTCCTAATTTTTATTTAAAAATCGGGTCAAAAGTTTGTTTTTAAATTAATGTAACGGAGACTATATGTTTCGAAAGTACAATTTTGAAGCGGTTCAAGTCAGTTTGTGGATTTTCGTGAACATAAATTTATATGTTTAAAATAGCAGAAATAATATATCTCAAAACTACAGCTTTAAGGCGTTAGAAGTAAGTTTTTGCAATTTGCTGCGCACTTTAAATTAAAAGACTGTTTACTACTTACTAACTTTTAATTTAAAGTACGCATTCAAAGAAAATAAAAGCAAGAAATGTGCCGTTCAAGTGTGCAACACCTTTTTGACGTACTCTATTAAATGATTGCGATTCAAATTCAAAAGCCGCTACAAGAGATTGCTGTTCAGTTGGATTTACCCGAGTACTTTTCAAAGAATATAGCGAGCTAAATGCTGTAAGCAAACGTTAAAATACATCGAGTTAGCATAACGTGAAAACTTATAGAAAGAAATAAATAATATTTTCTTTTTTGGTTACGTTCTCAATAGAGTAGTTAGTTTATATTGTGTTAAAAACCATTTTATTTTCTCTCTATTCAATTCGCTGGCACCTTGCAGCTTATTTGAACAATTTTAACTTTTTTAAGCATATGGGAAATTAAAATGAGTACGTGATAGCTTAAGTGCACTTTTTATATTCCAGGTAAAGTAATCGGAGTACCATTTTTATCAGTAATATTATTTTCCGGATTCTCGGTCAGGTAGATGTCTAGATATGTTAATATATGTCATATATAGATAGTGCTAAAATATGTCATATATACAGCTGAATCTTTTGATTGTGTTAACCGAAATATTTTTTGCAACTCTAAGAAATGAAATATCCAAGTTAATTATTTTATTTGTAAAATTAATTACGATTTAGTAGGTTTAAATGGTACTGGAAAACTGACTAATGGACGGACGACTTACGAATTGTTCCTACAAGAGTCATCTTTCCTTTTTAGGTCTTGGGGACCATAATGATCATTTTTGACATTTCTGTTATTATTTTATCTACAATTGATGTCCTTTTATTTTGTTATTATTAAGTGTAAAATCTGTTAAGATTTTTATTAGAAGAAAAAAATTAATAATTACTTAATCTTTATAAATTGACTTGTACTTAAAAATTATAGGTATTACTTACTTAAATTCATATTTCCTTTTTTTATTTTGACTTCAAAAGGTAGAAGTGTTATATTTCCGTTCCAGATATCTCTTATTATAATTTTTATATTTAGGAAACTGAAGAGAATTTCCGCTTCACTATGATACTTCCGTAATCGATTGTCAATCAGACGGATCCTTGAGTGCAGAAGGATTCCGAAAATACCCAATTTTTAGATAATATAGATGTAATAACTTAGTGAACTAATCTCATTAATAAAAAAGGGAGCAATAATCTCGCCAATACAGAGATCAGCCACCTGCGCAGGAGACATTATAGCGTGAAGGTGTATGCGTCAACGCTAGAGCTCTCACTGTTCCTTTACTCAAAAAGCCCAATGGGATGGATATCCGACACGACCGGAGAAAGATGAGGCACAGAACCGACTTTTTACATGCCTATCCGAAGCGTGGATTATCTTTATTTCCAGGCAATCGGGTGATCTGCCCGCATTTCCCTAAATCAACCAAGAAACAAGAAAACAAAGTTATTATTTCCCGGCGGGATTTGAACCTAGGACCTTCGGTTTGTAAAGTTAAGGCCCATGCCACTAAGCTACGGAAGCGGTACATTTATAACATATATGATGCCGAAAACTGTTATCTATATTTTTCCGCCCAATACTTTTATCTGTATTTTTCCCATAAGTAAGTTTTTAATCATAAATATTTTCGTTTGAGCTTAAAAATCCCTTTTCCATCCATTAATACCAGCCATAGTAAAAGATATGCACTTAAATGTAAATCAGATTTTGTAGATTTAATTTGAATTCTTGGTTTTACGTTTATTATCACACACGGAATTACATCTGCTTTTAAACCTTTAACAAAAAAATTAACATTTTTCCTCTCTTTGGAACGGTACCTTAAATAACTGTAAAACTATCGAGACACTTTTATATTTGTAACAAATTTTACTGAAATTGATGTAGGAAATGAGCATGTCGACTGTTAAATTTTATTTAAAATTGATAACTAAGAGAAACAGTAAAGCTAGGCAAATGGAACTATAAGTATCGTAGTATCGGCCATGTGCCAAGTATAATTTTAGGTAAAATGCGATAAATCAAAAATAATAAGGAAAATTAGGTAAGTATTACAATATATATTACTTTTCTAAATTATGAGTCTATGTATGTGGACAAATTGAGTTAAAAATGAAAATCGTAATAATTAAAATTGGTCAATAAAAGCATATTGTAATAGCTCGTCATTCATCATTGAATTTAATTTAAAATAAATAATTTTTTTTAGATAAAATATGTTTGTAGGTCCTATCGGCGCATATAGTAACATCTACTCCTCTTTTTTGAGGTCGACTAAAAGTACGTGCTTAGAACTTTTCTTTCATAAGTCAATTTAACCAAATATATTGATTTCACTTACAGTTATTTTATCGGGGCAATGTGTAACTATTGTGTATATTTTTCTCAATTTCCTTTTACACGAAATATTTCGGTATATAGGGAAAACAATTTTCCTCCTTAAAAACAAAGCCAAGTTTATTCAATGTACGAATATATTACCCATTCTCATCGATATAACTTGACGATGGTCTGAGGTTATACCGATTAATTCCAACTCGTTATCGATGAAATACGTAACTACTTTAACTGAAATAAAAGAGAAATAACCATGGATCAGTTGGAATAAGTCATTGTTGTTTCTGAGTCAAGGATACGTATTTTAATTATATTAAATTTTATTTCAATGTAAAGAGTTCATCCTGTTCATAAATCATAGGAAATGTTTATTCGTCTCATTTGTTTTAACTAAAGAAGAACCTCGTAAACTTTATCGTCTTCCTCTTACTTAAAAAAAGTTATTCTTTCCTTTATTCGAAGCACCAACCACTCTATTATTCAAAATCTCAACCCTCTATTATATTAAACGAAAATATCAATAAGTACTTTTAAGCCATTTTGATATACATTCATTGTTTAAAATTATAGTAAATAAAATGGATCTCTACATCTCGAATGGAATTATTGTTTTAAAACATTTTAACTACTATTAGGATTATTTACTTACCGGCAGTGTGCAACACTGTTTAATTGAAAGCAATTCAGCTGTATGATATAATAAAAATTTGGCAAGTTTATTCTCCTAGAACCAAAACCGACTTTAAATGTCATTTTATTTTTTTAAACAAATTACAGATCCGATTTTCATAAAAAAATTGTGGGACCATTCTGGAAGTATGGGTAAGATAGGGCATCAGATAAAAATGAATTTTTGAAATCAGTTCATATGTGGCGGATATATGTGCGAACATTCTTAAGTTTTATTATTTTGATTTTCAAAACAAACTACATATACGATTTCACTAAAAGCATTTAGGAAAATAAGAGTTTTGAAAATCGGTTTATAAATCATAGAGATACACGCGAACATACATAAAAAATAAAAACATCTGAATTGAGAATATTCCTACCCTTTCTTTTACACATTAAAAAAATAATGGCTTAAATAAATAGATGCTTTTATAACCTATCGCTACCCACCCATTATGTAATGAAAAAATTTTGCGTATTAGAAATAGATGTTATATAGGATGCTGCATGGCCACGGCTACCATTTTATTTTTCCAATCCTTTTCCCTCCAAATCCTTGATCCCTACCCCAGAAACCTTTTATAATTTTTCAGGTTGACAATGCACTGGCAACTCGTTGGATGTTGCGTGCGTCTATGGGCGACGGGATCTGCTCGTTTGTCTGCCTCTCTTATACGCGCGCGCGCGCGTTTTTGTTTGTGTGTTTGTATGTGTGTGGGTGTGTATGGGGGGGGGGGGTGTTTGTGTGTTTGTCATTGAGGCAACCACTTGCAACAAAATATTTTATTGATATTGCTTAAAACATAGCTGTTTCCGAAATATTTGCACTTTATTTACAAACCTATTGTTGAATATTAATTTTTCGGCTTGTATGAAATTATCAAAAAGAAAAACAAAGAAATTGTAACAAATATACATTTCATTGTATACTGCATCGAAATGCATTAACATTTGTACCCAGAATCGTCATTATTAAATCAGTACGTAATTTAAATATAGCAAAGCGCTTAGTAGTTAGTGAATTGTGGAACTCAACGTTAAATGCAATCAAGGAAAAATAGCGGAATATGTGTTGCCGTAAATCAGAGGTGATATTTATATGAAATATGACACGGTACCTCCAATCCATTCCACAAAAGTGTCTTTCGTGGAAGAATATGGAGGCAGTGGTAGATTCCTAACCATCGAGGTGGTATCAATGGAACATTTTTCGTTGTCGCGTAATACGTATATATACATGTCCTTTTTTTTTAATGAATCCGAACTATTCCTCGGAACACTCTCCGTGGTGAATTCAGTTAAGGATACTTAGAGACGTAACGGTTTATCGCAAGGCCAAAGAGTTAAGCCGATCGGAAAGAACTCGGTGATCAAAGATTCGAAGAACTCGACATTGGATGTGGTTATGCCATGTGTGGCTGAACTCCGACCTGCAAGTAAACTGGTAATCCATTTGCTTATTTTTTAACGTAAACCCGTAAGATGCGATCGTGCATAGAAGTGTTTTGTACGTTGTGCCATCCGATTGAAAGCCTTTGCTACGTCCAAGATACAATTGGCAGGGTCTCCCTCTTGTCCTCTTTTGCTTTCTCCAATCGATGGGTGAGGTAAACAAGTAGATCACCAGCTGATCGATTTGACAAAAACCGTATTGGTAGTCACCGGTCAACTATTGATCTTCCTGGTACTTGAGGAGTTGGCTGTTCACTAGTAACTCCATTATTTTAAAACGCTAAGTTTTTTTTTATTTCTAACCTATTCTACCTATTATATGAAATATACAAATCTGAAAACGCCCACACAGTTTTTTGGAAGTTGTGCTTTTCATGAGTCGGCCTTACTTAACATACGTTGAAACATCTGCTGCCGTCACAGCTTTTTTAAATAAAGATTATTTTTTATGTGTGTGCAGTGTGATGCAAATGCAAACGTTTTGATTTATAGAGATTTTATTCCGACTGCCAATTTTCTTTTTTTTTAGTTAGACGTTTTATTAATATGTACAGAAACAGCGTTCCTCATATTCATTTCGTTATAAATAACCTTTATCACATAATTCTTTAATTAATTACTTATTACATTATTTTATGTAACAGGATATCATAAATATTGCTCAGTTTATATTTAGAATAAAAGGAAATCTTGTTGGTGGGTAGATAAAGATATTATATTTCCGTGACAATATCTAATCAGACATCGCTTAATTAGTAGCATATAAATATATACTCCATCGTCATGGAATAACAGAATTATAAAGGGAAAAGCACCAATATATCACGAAGTTATAACCAACTAATAATAGATGCTTAAGCCTATTTCGATACAGACAGCGTATTTAATGAAACGCGTTCCTAACAGCGTATTGAACTTCCGTTTCAAAACGCTCTCCGATTCGCAAAATAAATCGCAAACATTCGATGACCATTTACCATGTAAAAGCAGAAAGTATTTTAAAACTGAAATATAATTATCGTTAGATTCAAAAAGACATAAATAAATTATTTCTTTATTTACCATGTTCTTGTTTATTTTTAAATTATGCTTCAGTCGGTCTTGTTGGAGTTTATCGGTCAGCTCTTTAAGTTTGTACCATTGTACCATTCTTTGCATTTTTGCCGTTCCGGCAATTCTGTTGTAATAGTTTGGTTCTATATAGCTGTGGGATCGGTACTGGTTATACACCGGCTTGTCAGAGTACGAGTACGGTTGTGAATAGTCCACTGCGTAGGCGCTAGTGTTGCTCTATGCACTGGTGTACCTTTTCCCTTTCACACACTTGATCAGTTTACAGTGTAAATATTAATAACGGGTTACGGACGAGGTGGGTCGTTTCAAATGGATGTCCGCAGATACGGATACGGATAACAAGATTTACCGATAATTATTCAATTAATATTAATTAATAGAGGGTTATTGCCTTCACTTTTAATACTTTAAGACGGTAATGTGGGGATTCCATATGAAAAAGAAAAATATTATTTTACACTGGGTAAACATAAAGTTAGGAAATTAATTACGTAGTCAATGCTCATCCAAGTTGACACTGCGTGGCCGAAATAAGAGGAAGGCGGAGGGGGTGTCGACGACCTCGCGTGTACCAGCTGACAACAGCCGCATTACTTCATTCATTTATTTTTATAAGCAGTTTAAATGTAAAATTTAAAACATACTTGTGAGTGAAGCTTATTATAGCATTGCTTGACACAACTGCGTGGTCATACTACTCTTGTTACTCGCATAGGCTTAAGAGCAAATCAGTGAATACAAAATAATTGGAAGTCAACAGCATTTTAAAAGAGCAACTGATGAATTTTTTGTCAGCTCTTCTAAGTAGAATCTGCTATCCGAGATGGTGGTAGGTTATAATGAACGAATCTTAATGTACATCTTGAAAAAATAGTGGGTGAAAGCTATGCCCCTAATTTATTACGTGAGTATGATGTAAATAGACTACTTGCTCTTATTCAAAATCCTAGATGACTTATTAATCATCTAGGATTCTGTATATTCTGTAATAGTAAGATATTTATGACAGAATTATGTACCATTTTTAATATATTTGCCATGTAAAGGTGTCAAATATTTGATATTAAAAACCGGTCAAGAGCATGTCGGGCACGCACATGAAAGGGATACGTAGCCATTCGATGGTCCGTCCGACCGCTTGACAAAATAAATACCGATAAATTTCATTTTCCGGTTGACATTTTGTAAGGACAACTGTATGTACATAAGTTTGTCGAGTGGTATAAAAATATCTATGTATGATGCTGAGTCCGTTCTTCTTCTTAGCCGTTATCAACCAGTTTGGTGTAGGCCTCCTTCAGATTGCGCCATCTTACTCGTTCGTGTGCTACTTTCATTTAATTTTTTCCTGCAATTTTCATTATGTAATCTTTCCGTGGTAATCAAGCAGAATAAATGCGACTAAATAACTTGTTATTTTATATTTTCCTTTCCTAACTATGAGAAATATTCCGATGGAATCTTGCTATTTTGATAAAAAACAAATTAAAGCATTAGTTTGACTATAAAAGATACGTCATTGTGGAATAAATTATCTTCGATTTCTGAAATGTTCGTTTTTTTTTTTAATTGCAAGTTTTCTATCAACAAGAAACATTTATCCATGAAATACGATATGTCTGTAACAATGGGTACTAACACAACTAATATAAAACGGACCATTAAGTCTCTCTCATGCGAAATCTGTTTAATTGGATTCTCGTATATTGCGTCATGAAATATTTATTATCATGTGAGTCGTACATACTCTTGTAAGTAAGGAAAATAGAAATGTCTAAAGTATACTATTGTGTATCAGCCGTATAAAGATTGCGAAATGCTCGATTAAAAATTATTTTGATTTAAACAAGAACGTGTTGGTCCCTTATAATTTTAATGTCGTATTTATGTCCTCTCACATGTGTGTAAACGACAAGCATCAAATTAACCTGTTGGATCTCCGGAAGAAAAGAGAACGGAATTGGATTTTCTGTTTAGAAATTGAAAGAACTTCTTGGTATAGTCAAATAGTAAAATAAAATAGGTTTATACACAGAGACATTGACTGCAGTGTCAAGGTTTCTTAATGGTAACAATCATTCGCAGGTTATACATCTATTGACAAGGGTAGCGATTTATTGAACGAATTCCGAGTGATTTGAACTCGTAAACATTATAATAAATGCGTACATATCTGGCAGAATCGTGACAGGAGTAAATAATAACAAACTCTAATCGATACTTTTGGGTTATCATTATATGAAAAGAATTTATGAAATCGAAGAAGAGTTTATCTGACCATCCTATCAAACGGATTTGGATTTTTCGATTGGAATATTAATACACACAGATTTGTGATAATTGGAAGTTACTCGATTTTTTCCCTTTTCATATTTGCTTACGACTCAAATGCGATTACACTATTACAATGTCATATGGGTCATCACGTCACACACACGTACACACACACGAACACGCTCAAACACATGGACACGCACAGTGGCACTGTTAAAATTGTTAGCCATATTGTTCTATCGTAAAGATAATAGAAATATATATTACTTATTACTAAAGTAATTTAAAATTTATTGGGTGTTATAGCTGCGTTTTTCGTATTAAATAATAAAAGTAAGTACGTGTTTCTTTATATTTTATCTGTTTATGTGATTACGAAAATTTTTCAAAATTTGTCCATTAATTTGGTAGTCATAGTCATGACATACCCGCAAGGGGCAAATATACCTGTAAATGTTTCCAATATTCGGCTACTATTCGCCACAAAATCTAGTTCACTGATACGTAATGTTTATTATGTTCCTTAGAATATACTTCAATATACGAAGGCAGTTAAACTGATATAATAAATAGAAATCAAAGCACCGGAAGATTCCTTATTTATTTATTATGTAAATCTTAAGAACGTAAAATAATTAACTCTTAAGAAAGAAAAAGAATTCTACATTATGGAAAAAAATATCTTTTAAAAAGCGTTGTTTTTATGAGTATCGATCGAAAAAGTCAAGTTTAAAGTATCTGTTACAAGATGTGCCCCGTTTTTTACCCATCTTATAATTTAGTACTAAAATAAGGTAAACTTTTTCTCGTCGAACTAGCTATTATTTGCAA
>JAOCPS010765490.1:0-10325 GCA_025505425.1 Graphium colonna
CAGAATTTGTGACTCGCAAGATAACTCACTCAATATTTCATCTTCGGTCAAGTGAAGTTCAACATTATTTATTACAACATATGAATGACTTAATTCAAGCGTTAAATGACACTCGAAACCGTCCTGGTTGAACTTTTCGAATCGCATCAATATTTCGGTGCTGGTCTCGATAAACTGGAACTGGATGAACACTTTGTGCGCATTGATGAACTTAACTCGCGTCATTTTTTGTACACCTTCCACTTTTAACATCTTAGCTAGTCCAAACTGTTTAGGTAGTACTTCTGTACAGGTCACATACACCTCTATTTTATCATCCGACTAGAGGTACTATTTTTATCAAGTGTAAGCAATTGTGTAATATTCCTTAATGTACCATACTTAAATCTTAATCTTTTTTACGGAATGGAGAAAGGGGTAAAGGTAGTTGAGCATCAGGTAAGGATGTTCTGGAAAAACAAAATAATAAATAAAAAACAAACAACTATTTAAGAGTAAAAAAAATACTTTATAAATTCTCAGAGATCTATTTAACATAAAAACATTTTTGGAACGAAGTTTCTTATGGCGCGTTGCGGAGAGGCAACATAGCCGGCAAAAATGTCCGTAACGTAAGATTCATCGTATCTATAGTCTATATATAATAGCTATACAGTGTCTAAGGTTTATGATGACGATGATGTTTTATTAATGTATTAATTAATAAATTTATTACTTATTTATTTATTTTTTACATTATATTTTATTTATAATTTTTTTTATTAAATATTAATTTTTATTTTTTCTTTACCTGTCGTTGTATATTAATTTTTTTTTGGTTTATTTATTTATTTATTTATTATTGCAGTTTGATATTATAAGTTATTCGTATGAATAGCTGCTTTTTGTATATTGTTATTATATTTTTGTATCATTGTTAACAAAAGACAGGTATTTAGATTTATTTTTATCGCTAAAATAATCATAGTAAAAAATTTAAACCCGAATAATTATTTTCTTTTTACCTCGAATAGAACTTGAAAATAATATTTTGATAACAGGGAACTTCGTTCCTAGCTTGTGTCTGATGACACAACACGGTTTTTTTAATTCAACAGCCTACAGGTCAGGTTACAGAGGATTACTTAAGTATTCTTTGTCATTGCAATGTAGGCCTTCAATACGCTAAAGTATTCAAGAAGTTATGAGATATTTTTGAGTAGTCAATACCACAAAACCTTGTGAATGGGGTCGACACGCATTAGAGTGAAGACCGTGCTAAGGCAAACGTAGTGTAGAACGCTCTGCAGTACGAAAGATAAAAGACTTAAGAAAGGTAACGTATAGCGGATAGATGCGGGTTGCCCAGGATCGGGATAATAGGCGCCCTCACGTAAAGACCAATCAAAATAGACCGATGATGATTTATATGAAAAAAGTTTAACATTTTACAAAAAGTAAAATAATCATTAGACTGTGTGGTCACAATTACTCTAACGATAGCCAATTCGATTTTCTAAAAATCAACCACATTTTATTTATATAAATATCATAACTTTTGGAATTAAAAACACCAGCACACAAAACTAAAATCACGAGTAAGTCATTCATGGTACAAGGTAATTTTTACGTATTTGTCACTGCGTACGATATGCATTATGAAATGTAATGAAGGTGTGCGCATTTGGATACGTAACAAAGACGTAAAAGTCACGGTGGCAAATATCACTACTGCACGCCTACACTTACTGTGACTAAACAATTTCGTTACCCATCCTTAATCATAAAATGACTACTTAACGCAAACATTTTAATTTGAAGCCAAAGGAAACATAAAATAAAATTATAAGTGCTTTGATATCAAGGGGTCATCCACTGAGCGATAAAAGCTATTACTTCATATCAATTAGGTTTATAATTTCGCTGATTCTTCGAGGCTCCAACGATGTCGATTCTCATTATACCGAAAATAAATCGATGAGTCGTTAAGAGAACGCACCGCATTATTTTTATGATAGTCGGGTCAGAGTTCGCATTCGTCATTTTTACTCTACTTTCAGCGATAAAAGGTCAAAAATTTATAATATCGAGTATATTATAAATTTTTATTACAATCTGTTGCGCAGTGTTACCCTCATGCAATAGCTATGGAATGTTATGAAAACTAACAAAAAGACTATTCAAACTGAATGTCACATAGCGACGCCATGGCGACTTTAGGAATCAATCATATATGAAACATTGTTTAAATTGGTGACATCTTATGCTATATTTTTACATAAACCAAAAATTACCACAAAAATTTTACTACAAAAAACGGACAAATCGGTCAGAAAGTTTTAGCGCGTCGAACGAACAACTAATCATCTTTATATACAAGATGAGAAGACAAGCTGTTCCCGCGGAATTACCCGCGTTGAAATTCTCCCTAAATCCTTTGACCATAAAGAGTAATTTTAATTATTTGGTTATTATATATACCTATCACAGAAGTGTGAGATTGAATAGAAACAATTATATAAGTTTTAACTGTTATCACTTAATCCTGTAAATAAAAGATGTTTTAAAAACAAACATAACATTAAATGTTTCACTACAACATACCTGCACATAAAGGATATTGATCTGCAAATTATGCTAATAACTAAACTGAAATGTAAGAAAATTCTTTAATCATTCTCGCTCAGTCACTTACTCCGACGGCCTGATAATTCTAAATCAGTTTCTGACATTGGACATTTTTAATCTGTTCGTAAAGATTGGTCTGACTTATATATAGATGTATGTGTGCTTGATTAGCAAATTACAATCTTTCGTACCTTTCTATACTGTCTTCTCTGGCAGTGCGTTCAAGACAAAATGTCGTGGTTTGCAGTACAGCTCGTACTGCAAACCACGGCATTTTGTCTTGAACGTCATATTCTCCACCAGGTCATCACATATCTGCCTTGTGTATCTCTGCCAGTGATTGTAAAAATACTCCGTCTTTTTTTTAATTGTACATTGAATAACTTTAATTATATAAAAATTCTCCCTTATTAAAAAAATATAAGGAACTTTTAATAATCACTCGAGCCGACTTGACGATCACCATACTTAACAAGCTTCTCCAAGAACAAGCGATATCATAATATATTATGTAACAAAATCATGAAAAAAGGCATTTTCTTTATAATTCTATTCGACAAATTTGTCATTTACTAAAATACATGAAAAGGTCGAATTTCGACCTATGTATTAAGATTAATATTGGTAATAA
Source organism: Graphium colonna (assembly GCA_025505425.1). NCBI lineage: Eukaryota > Metazoa > Arthropoda > Insecta > Lepidoptera > Papilionidae > Graphium > Graphium colonna. Next base: position 3,239 of record JAOCPS010765490.1, read on the forward strand.
AAAGTCAAACTCAGTTTTTTGAATTTTTATGTGTAAGTCTTTTTGGTTTGACAAATATCTATATTGGCTGAACCTATTTTGACGGGACTTATAATGGCACGATTTGATGTTATATTTATTACCAATTAAAGCACCGTACCGAAAATAAAACTGCCAAAAATGAACATGTAAATTATAGAAAGTCAGGTTTTTCGAGCACACTGAATTAAAAATAACGCCGCAAACAGTTACCACAGCTCCTACATGTTTTATCTATGACAATGAAAACATAAAACTCTGCATTTGCAAATTTTCCCTTTTTCACGTACGACTTTCAATTATTCCTGAAATTCGAAGCGTGAATACATAATCGAATTACTTTGCAAGCACGAAAAATCAAAATTTTACGAAGTTGTATTACAACTTTCATTCAAAAACACGGATGACATATTGGTTACATTAAGTGTCAATCTTGTGTTAAAATATGTACACAAAATGTTCTTATTTCATTATCACAAAAAACTGCATATGATAAAAATGGAAATAACAGGTTTCATTTATACCTACAAAAAAGTGGTAGTGCCTTCATATAATAACAAAATAAGATCTTTTTACTAAATGGATATGTAAGTAGTTTGATACTAATTAATAAACAAACAATTTAAATGAAAGGTAAATGTTGGTTTGTCTGTTTGGGTCGGCTTATGATCGAAACCAGTGAACTTATTTTAACCAGACTTGGACTGGTAGATAGCTGAAGGTAAAAAGCCTGCCCTAAGTTACTCTCAATATCATAATATTGATATTGATATACTCAATATCATAATATTGAAAGTGACTTAGGGCCGGCTTCTTCTATTTTAGAAAAATCAAGTGTATACATAAAAGTTGAGTCCGATTCTTATCAAACCAAATATAACCTAAATATCATTTTTCACACATAGCGACTATAATATGTTTGGATATGGTTCAAAAAATCTTATCGTATCAGCAGGATTAATATGTTGATACATACAGTGTAATATGATCCATTTTGATCTAGAATATCGAAACAAAGCACCTAGGTTGAACATTCGTTACCATATGTAATAAAAACATTTATTAATTTGTAAGTAAATCCACATGCAACAGGTAGTTGTCCATGTAGAATACGAGTCGATCCAATGAACGGGACGTTCTTAAAAATAAATTCAGTGACTCGCCGAGCCAAATAACAACCCTCCTCCGTTACGTCCGTTCTCTCTGAAAAAAGTATGAGTACATGAAGAAATGTAATAAACTACATAAGAAACCAATGACATACAAAATTGTAAGGTTTCTATAGTCTGTTTTTAATCTTATAAACGAAAAGATACTTTTTTATTTCTGTCTGTATTTTTGGGTTAGCTAATCTCCTGGATGGCTTGACCGATTTAAATGTGAATTGGACTGAAAAATAGCTTATATTATAGTGAGGAACTGTTGCTTTTTTATCATAAAAAAAGGCTTAGAGTTCTGTGGGATAAAAATAAAAATTAAACCATTATCATCACGGTGAAACCGCAGGTAACACCTAGTTTCCATTTCAATGAAAAAAAAACGCTATTTCTTGTTTTGTATTTATTAAGACTTAATTAATGTTTGGTACCTTATTTAGTTTAACATAAATAGCTTACAATCAATTGGCTCAATAGATTTTAACAAGGAATGTGAAGTTTGTTCTTCTGAGATGGGGCATCGTATTACTTAACTGAATTTGATTTTTCTCTACACCTGAGTAGTAGTCTACCACAAAGGAATTATAATATCTGATCTAATATGCCGCAACTCCGTTTCATGATGGTAATTAGTATACAATCACATTACAATTACAATGATGAGCCAATAGTGTCAGTAAACGAATGTAAACCAGATCATCTCTTTAAGCTTCCATTGTTACTTTGGAAACAAACGTAGATTAATTCTTCCTGTAACAAGACTGATGAAGATGTATAAATCTTGTATGTATTGTAATCTATACAGTATACGTATAGATTTTTACAATAAAGTCCCAGAAAACGTTTAAAAATATTCAGTTAAAAAATTCTAGCAAAGTGTTAAGGAAAAAGGTGTATTAAAGGTTATTATAATAATAATGATAACGCACCCTCGTAATGAACTGTTCGCCCCAGATGATTTCAAGTTGAATAAAACTTACTGTGTGTTATATACTAATTTCTTATAAAAATACTGATAAAATAATATTATAAAGTCCCGTTGCAATCTTAAGTCGATTGATCTCAGAGCACTGGCTTTCTCTGTGAATCGGTAACAGTTTTTATACATTGATTAAGATAAGACGGCAAGTAGCCATGTGCATCCTACATTATGCTAGTATCAATGTTTTATATTACACGTTATTATGAGCAACAGCTTTATGAACATTTATGTAAATTTGCTACATTTAATGAAAGAGTACATACAGGATACTAACCGCCTCCTAAGCTTAATGATATGGGACTTGCTTTGTAAACCGTGGATTCGAATCCGTAAAGGAACAATAATTTTGTATTGTTGTTTCTTGGTTGGATTTAGACAAACAAGAATGAGCTGATCGCTGAGCAAGTATACGTGGGTCCTGCGCCTGATCTCCCTCCGATGTCGGATGTCCATTCCATCAGGCTTACAGGATTAGGTACAGAGAGTGCACTGTGTCTGCTCGGATATTGGTGTACTATAATATGTCCTGCGTAGTTGGCTGATCTCAGAATAGAAGGGCTGCCGTGTCTAAATCCTCGGTCAGGAGGAAGACTTAACTTTTAGGTCGCCAAAGGTGAAAATCAACTGAACCTAATTTCAAATATTTAAAGTCGCTTCGATCATCAAAAGTTTAAACATATAGAAACTATACCTATATGGCATATAACTAAATCTATAAATATTCACCCCGTATGCTGAGAATATTGTTTAATAAGCGATCAAAGACAATCATTTTATTATATTTCCACCATTTTAAACATTTATGAAATTTAACTTTATACTACAGTATAATATCGATTATTTATAACAGAAATAAAATGGAGAAGTTCTGTGTAATTGGTCTTAATTTTTTTACAGATTGAAAATTACGGTTTGAATAACACATTTCTTATATACCTTATTTTCCTTAGAGTCTGGCCTCAGTAAATCATTTTAAACTATAAATCTTATTAAAGCACGGGTTGTCGACTTTACTTAGTAGGTCCTACTAAATAAAGTTATGATTGTATATTTTGTAAGAATCAACGAGTCCAATATATACTCTCTTATTTTCTAAGAAACTTATTTATAAGTTTGACCATAATGGTATGTGAAGTGTGAATGTGAATGTAATTACGTTTATGGAAAATCTAATTTTAAGATATTTCCCTAAAAGTAAAATTACTATCTGTTGAATTTCTTATTAAACAGAAAAAAATATTAAATATTGCTATCCATTGTCAACTTTTATGAAGTAAAATGTAACCTTTTTTTAATAAGTTTAAATTACAATACAACAATTATTCTTGAATTATCATCAATTTTTTATCTGAATTTGACAATAAAACAACCACTTTCAATATGCAAAATTAACTTGTTGATTTTAGTTTTGCACTTATAAGGTGTTTGTCACGAAATTATTTGAAATTATTTGTAATATTTTATAAAATACAGAGGCCTATTGCCGTCGATCTTAACCGTAACTATTAGCTCTTCGACGTTATGACCGTCAAGATCTAAGTCGTAGTAATACATTTTTAATACTATAATATTTTATTTTCTGTCTATAGAAGTAAAGTAATTAAATTTACGGAACGTTATGCTTTCGTAAAAAAGCTACTAAAATACTTAACTCACGTTTATAAATTCATTAGATTTTGAGAATACATTTTGAAATTTATGAAACCGTTTAGGCTTTTTAAAATTAAACGACTTTACGGATTTTATCGCGGTTTTTTAGTCCGATGTACGCTACGATGTACGTATACGACGATGTACGATATATACAATAAATATTAATTTATTGTATATGTAGTTACTGCGTAGTATTAACTAGATCGGTTTATTTAATTCGAAAGGAAATTATCATTTGGGAGAAACATATTATTATTTTAAGGGGAAAATAGAAGAACGAAGATTGTAACCAAATTTGTAATTGTTTTATTCAACTTATAAACATTTTTTTTACAAAAAAACAATAGAGTAATTTTTGCTAAATATAAATTAATTTCTTTATTAGGCTTGAGAAATTATATGACTCGAAAATATATGATGTTATGAAAAGGAAAGTAAATAATAACTACGCCTAAAGAATAACCGCCAACTCACACTTATAAACCATATGAAGAATACTGAATACTTTATTAATTATATGTTTTAAAAGGCTTTATCTTATTTACGATACATTTCATTCATATGGAGAAAGTTATAAAATAATTCTGATTTATATTATGAAGAGAAAAGTACGTTATTCTGTTTATAGTGCTTTGATGAATTACTTCCCAATTGACAATCACGAAATTGTTATTCATATTATCACAGCAACATACGAATATAGAGTATTTATTCCACAATTATAATAATTGCATTTCCTAGGAGAATTCGCACACACTTAACGGGAATTAACAATGCTTAGCTTACGTGCATAAACTCATTAGATTTTGAGCATATTTTACTCATATAGATAAATTAAAACTAAATAGCGAATAATTAATTCACGTAATAGCTCAGTTCATGTTATAACTAAATTGTATATATACCAGGACTAGCGTGCCATTTTTTTCCTCCCATTTTTGTGCCCTATGCCATTTTAGTGTATATGGTAAGTAATCCGTCTGCCTGACTTTCGTACCTTGGTTGAGAGGCAAAGCCCTTGTTTAGGACGAAACTTGCGTAGACATATTAGCTGCCTTCCATCTTGAGGCAACTTTAGTCAGAGTCGGGGTAGCATCTGAGTCGATTCATTTCAGAATAAGTTTCGTAAATATGAGTATTTCAGCGCGGAGTACTTATTTGTACCAATTGTTATTTAGATATTAGGTCCGTGGGATCCAAGGAATAATAAATTATTTAAAGACCCGCTTTCTAAGATTAATATTGCGTCTCGTAATAAGAAAGCTACTTCTTTCCCCATCGAAAGGTTAACCATCCAGCGAGAGCATGCAGCCAGCATTCTTGGCAACATGCCGCGTGGAATAGGATTATTAGATTATTGTAGTTTGGTTAATCGCTTTGTAAATATATTTATTGTAAATAAACATCTAAAATAAGTTATTATCATTTGTTTAATCGACATCGAATGTTCGTTTGAACAATAATAACGTTTATAGTAAAAATATTAATAACGTTTTTGTTTAATCATCAAAAACATAAAAAAAAATCGATTTTAAGTCAAATTACTGTAATAATGACTATTGAATGATAATCACGACGGATCTGACAAGAGTGCCACGAAAAAGAAGAAGAATATAATAATAAAAATTACATAAATCGATATTATCGGAAAAAATTGGCACGCGTAATAATATTGACATTGAGCACATTCAGTTAAATCAATAAGGACAAGGGAACACAAAAGTGCGTTAAATAGACGACAGTTCTTTTCGATTACTAGGCGTAATGTCAAACGTGTTTCAAAAATGAATATGAATTATTTGACTCTTTTTAAAAATAATTATTGAAAATATATATTGACTTTTATGATAAAGTCGTCGCTACCTAGGTTTTCATTCAACACGGCCCAACTGAAATTCAACGCTATAACTGCAGAAGCTAGGATACTATCGTATGAAGGCTTTTGGAAAATATTATTTTCTAGCGTAACTCTCGTATGATAGCCATTATTCAATGAAATAAAATTGTTTCCTAAACTGCTGTGAATTTGGTCCCCTCTTGCATCTACTCTGGTCGACCAGTTGTTATGGTGTCCATTGAAATCACTGCATACCAAATACTTTCATCTAGCTAAATTAAGTACTTGGTCCCAGTCTCTCAGAGAAGTATTCACTGTAGATGGGCAATACAGTGACATAACATTTTCAAGGTGGTCACAGTTTAGAATCTTAACATGGAAAATTTCGATACGTGGGTTTGATAGTTCGACCTGACATCGCTGAGCTTTTATTGACTTGTGCGTTATGATTGCTATATCTCCATATTCATCACTGCGATCAGACCTAAAAATGTTATATTCGCTGATAGAAAATAGGCTGTCAGGATCGAGCCAAGTTTCACTTAATAGGGCGATGTCTATTTTTCCTTGATATAAGAGAGTTTCAAATTCTAAGCTTTTAGGCCGAATGCTTTGAGCATTCCACTGTAGTACATTTATAGGCCTATCTGAGCTATTGTGGTCGATAGTGGTTTAAGAAATTCGAACTCGGCCATTCTGCAATATATTGCAACGTAATTGATGGTATCCACTCTATTATGATACTAGCACAACTTGTGATCCTCTCACTCCATGATATGTTTTTCTCTTCAAATATTTATCGTTTTAATTTATTAAATATCAATTTCCATGAATTTTTTCATTGCACTAACGCCGTTCCTCAGTCTGTAGCCCTTTTTCATGTTCATTATTCTCACTCCATTATGATGTACTGTCAACTACGACATCCTTTTATTCCATTTGATTTTTGTTCCTACTTTCCCGTTCAATTTTTATTAGGTTTTTCTTTATTAGATTTCTTTTTAACTTTTGTGTTCCTTCCTACCACATTAGCGTAGCTCGGTTTACTGGTTAGTTCCTCTTTTTCTTCCCTGTTTTTCTCCAGTTCCTCTTACTGCATTTCTTGGTTTGATGTATTTGTTCTCTCTTTAAGCGCTGATTTTGTGACAGCAGTTCGGGCTCGTTTATATGATCAGTTGAATTCTGTCATTAGATCTCTAAGTTTCCGTTCTTTGATACATACCGGGCAAACTTTGGCCATTGCCATTGTTGCAGCAAAAGTTAGTAGGTACACAGTTAGGGTGACTATTTGAGCACTTGTGGCAAATTACTTTATTAGAAGGGCATATTTTGCAATATGACCAAATCGCCAACGGCGGGAGCATTGTGTCACCTGATAATTATATGAAATGACCTTGGTTCTAATGCCATGTATATAAACGTATACTCGCAAGGTAGCTC
>JAOCPS010765601.1:0-10325 GCA_025505425.1 Graphium colonna
CCCCCCCTATCTCCTACATAAGATTAGATGAGATTTTACTCTACCCCCTCCCCCTCTTAAACATCTCACGTAATTTATGGACGCCCCCTTATGTATACTAATTAGAATTTATAATACGGTCAGTTAAAGGAACATAATTGTAACTGGCGGCTCTCCTATTTGTGTCTTGCTCACACGATACTGTTATGCGCTACACTACTTGATACTTACTACTGTTATTTCTCACAAATAATAATAATGATAAATTTTGATACTGTATAGATGTATTATATAATAATATATTTTAGTATTTATATTTTAATAGTCAGGGCTGGGCATCGTTGATCGAGTAACTAACTTCGTTAATCCGTTAATAAAACAGTTAACTTTTCAACATTAAAACGTTACAATACTGTTGTCTTAACGCAAGTTACAGTTAATCGTTAAAATTGATAAAAAGCATTTTATATTTCATCGTGTTTTAAAATAAGCATCTAATATTTTATAAACAGATTGATTTTGTCATTTAAAAATATTATTTATACATATAATATGATTAATCATATCTAGAAAATGATTAATCATAAAAAAACAATATTTTTTTACATTTCACTGGTCTGCGCGTGGTTTTCTATCGGGTAAGATGTTTCGCTCGACCTCTTTGTAGCACATATTCACTCGCAGCAATAATTCACTTTTCAAAATTCGACAACCAAAATCAAGGACTGATTTCCCGCTAATAACCGAATTCCACCGTGTTCGTAATAAACTTTTTCTTGGTATAAGTTTCATTATTAACCAAACCATGGAAACCTAACTTGTGCGTATTATATAGACTTCATACTTTCGATTGCTGTGTAATTTGTCTATTAATCAAACCAGTTAAGTGTTCAAGAAATAATATTTTTTAAATTGTTAATTAATAATATTGTATTTCAGAAGAAAATTTTATTTTTCAAAATTTTAATTCAATTTCTCCAAGTATTAAAAAAATGTGCCCGAATTTACCTCTTAAGTGCTAGAAAGTTTAGAACCTTTTTTAAAAGTAAATCTTGATCAATTTTTAGATCATGGGCAAAAATTGTTTCTTCTAAATCCTCATATATCACTTGCCATTCTGAGACGTGTCCTTGTTTCTAAATTACATAATTTTTTACTCAATTCCAGTTTAGAAATGCGCTGGTTTTTTGAACGTTATCGATATAAGTATTAAGACGACTTTAAAAAAATCTAAATTTATCCTTTAATGAACTGAGCTGGAATCGAGCTACTTTACGTATACGCTATAGAGGAATAGGTATTAGGAAAAACTTAAGCATTGCTTTCCCACCAAATCACCGAGTCACCAAATTTTATACCAATCAAATCTCTCTTAGAAATTTACATTCTCTTTTGTCTGAGGAGCGAGGCAACGTTGTCATAGGTGGCTATCTGCTTTAAGGAGAATGTTTCACTAGAAGTTCACCAACAACAACAGTAGGATATTTTCGGTGCGGAAAACTGACCAAGAATTGTTCCAATCTTTAGAAAGCGATACCTACCGCTCCCGGTTTCTTGGTGTCTCTTCAAAGGATTCTAGTCACTGCAACCTCTTCCAACAAGCAATTTGTACACTGCTTGATGGCGAAAGGTTACGCATTGCCGTGTGAATCCGTTTGGGTGCTCCGTTATGTGATCCACATATTTGTGCGTGTGGTTCTTATGTCAATAATTTAAGCGTATACGGACTAGAGTACCAAAAAAGTGTTGACCGACTTTCCCCCACGGCTCTAAATAAATTGCCCCTTAATTCTTGAGCTCTCTTACATATTTCGTTGATGATAAAAGACCCGACGAGTCAACCCTCTCTCTTGCCTTGAGACCACCTTAGAGTCATAACCTTTGTTTGGGACGACTTGCGAAGAAGTAGAAGAGGCGGCCGATGTGTCTAGACTACCTCCCATCAGGGGTAGATGTCGGGAATACGAGTATATCAGTGCGTAATACTTATTTGTGGCACTTGTTATGAAGACGCTAGGTCCATGGGGTCCAAGGATCAATAATTTTTTAAAGAATTATTTTATTATATTAATGTAGCAACTGGCGATAAGATAGCTGGTTTTCATCTCACCCAAAGGTTAAGTTTAACCATTCGGCGAGGGACCGCAGCCAGCTTTCTTGACACCGCAGAGTAGGATTATTTGATTATTGTTGTTAAGTAAAAATAATGCTTGTTTTTCTGTTATTGTAAATATATTTTAAAATCATATTCCGGGGTTTATAGCTGTAAGGCTGTTCCGTGATGTAAATTTGTTTGTGTTTGTTTAAAAATTCCAATTATGTTATTTTTAATGTTAAATTTACCAATTTGTATTAAGGGTGTAGGTAAGTTTAAGATAAGGGTAGCTCATTTGTAATGAATAAATTAGAAGCAATATTTTACCTTCACTTAACATATGCATATGGTTTCCAGCATTTACAATTCATATTTTAAGACATATCCATTGTATTGGTTAAAATAGACCACAAGGCCTATCGAGGCCCGATGTAGTAACCTCGTGGTTCAAATTAACAATTGGCTAAATTAGACCAAAGCCCGAAATTCACATTTTGTTGCTTATTGAAATAAATTATTTCAATGAATAAATAATATATTATAAGATGATAGATATTTCAGGGCAAAGGTTTTTTAACAAAAATAAAAAAATAATACGTAAAAAATAGTATGTCAGTTTTTGGTCAAGTTATTTTGCCGTATATTAGCAACGCTGTTTGTATATTACCGACGATGGCACGAAAAATTTTGAAAGTTAGCTAATATATTATGGGTTTGTAAAATTGAAATACTGATTCACGAATTCGATAAGTATTTAATTTTTGTATCACTACTAGAAAAATTTATCCATGAATTTATTTTCTTCTCGCTTAGATAGTAGTTTCGTTTCAATTACATTTAAATAGCTCTGTAACTAGCTCGCGCCTCGTGCTTTGCGACCAAACAAGTACTGGTAAGAACCTGTTCTTGGAGCAAAGCACAGTATTCTCTTGGTAATCGTCAGGTACTTAATTGATGATTAGAGGACTTACAGGAAGATAACGGAAGTTAATGAGTTCGTTAACGATTTGTAAAATTAAGTTATAAGCTAATACGTTACTCAAATAATTAGCTTCGTTAATTAACGACTAACGGACTAACGGATTAACGGTTTGGTGTCCAGCTGTGATAATAGTTATTATCTATATTTCCATGTCCGAGCCAGACGAGAAAATATCTTCTCATCCTCCAATAATAATAATAATTATAATTTATAGCAGACATAGTGTACAAAAATGTCATATTACAAAGTTGAACATATATTTCAAAGTTGCGTAATACAATAGATTATATTCGTTTTTTTTAACAATTATTATTAAACTCAAATGTTTTAATGGGCTTCAAAAAAGGAAGAGCTTTTTTTTCTAATTTTTTAGAGATTTTTTTTTATGTTCTGACTTTGAAAATTCATTTTTATTTAACAGGATACTGGGTCTCAAGAAATTTGTAGAAAAAATTATTTAGTTGTATTTTTTTTTATTTTTTGTGAAAATACTTGTAGAAATTACTCTCGAATATCGAACTGTTAAAAGTATGTTGTAAGCAATATGAAGATACCAACTTTGTAGGTTATTTAAATAGAGTAGATATGTTAAATGCATTTATTTTCCAACTTCCGCAGCTTGAAGATAAGGCAATTGAAGAATTAGAGAGATTTTACAATGTTCATGAAATTGATGACGAATTGATAACCGTGCGACGAATCGAGCTTCAGGTTTCTTCACCGCAATGGATCCACACTGCCCCAAAGTAGTAATTGTGTACCATTTTGTATTTTTTACTTACAATGTTAAGAATTGACAACTGTATATTGATATTAAATACATGAATTACGGACCGAAAGACTTTTTATTTGCCTTATTGGATTTTTTTGGAAAAAGTTGGTTAAAAATTAACAAAAAATATATTAATATTTAACCAATTTTATTAAAATTTAAAAACAAAATTAAAATTTTAATAAAAATATATTTTTTAAAAAACTATTCAATACTAATGATTTCATGACAAAACAAATTAAACTCTAATACATAACGCCTAAGACTCTTTTTTGAAGAAGTTTTCGCTGTTAAAAAGTCTTGACCGCTAAATCGAAACGCACGCTTAACTTCGTATTTTCTTTGAGATAGGTACATACTAACGCGTTTGGTGCGTAAGACAAAACGTAATTCATGCCTAATGTGAATTAATAGATCGCGTGCGCCGCCCGGCCGACTTATTCCCGCCTTGTCAATCTGCCAATCAAGTGTCACTGCGACGCGCCAGTTTTTTGTTTACGCAATTTATTACTGACTGTTCGGTTCTGTATTGTTTAGATTTTTAAAGGATATTTGATATATATATATAGTGAGTGTGTTTAAATAAAAAAAATTACAAATGTGCACTAGTTTAATCGTTGCCGTCGTTAAAAACAATAACAAATCTTTTGATAATAACTTTATGTAAAATTGTCTAAACTTCTACTAACTAAACTTAGCATTTCTTTATTATAAACATGCGTAAAGAAAGAAATATGTGTGTATTTACACGAAGACGTGATTTTTTTGATGGTAAGATAATTGCATTATTTTGTTTTTCTAGCATTATTTTTGGTGCAGAATCGATAAGGTAGGAGACAGGAATTTTGAATCCTAATATTCTACTAGCTAATAAAATGCAGGATTATAGGTGCATAAGCAAATTCAACTTGATAAGAGCCGGCGACTTCCCTAGTGGAATTTACTCATACGAGTGAAGCGAGGGGGAGACGAGCGGGTCTTGGCGCGGAGTACACTTAGAAATATTTGATTGTTAATAAATCTTGATAGGGATGTACTGTTTTTCAGTTTAGATTTTTTCACATAGAAATTTGCTTATGCTCCTATTCTGCAAAATTACCAATTCTAGAAAATTTCAACAATACTTTTGGTACAATAATGTTGGTCTTGATGGGTCAGAGATTATGAAAGCGCAATAGATCATTATATTTAACAAACATAAACTTTCTATAACACAATTTTATACATTTAAACAAAGATTATTTAGATAGACTAATTTTAGTAATTTTAGATAATACCATCTTTAACCTTAGAAAAATTATTGGATGTTATTAAAAAAAATTACCTTTCCATAATTCCATCCAGCCACTGCAGCAGAATTGATCCCAACTTCAATTTGTAAAACATTGGTCTATAACTATAGACAGTGAAGGCAGAATTCATAAAACATTTAATAATACTTATAATTATCTAATTACTTATCCATATAATATAATTTCTGTACAATTGACATAACCTCGAGTGCAGTCAGCATCAAATTTATCTACACCAGTCATGTCAAACATCCTGCATGCAAACCACATGGCTATGTTAGCTCTTTTCTGGTGCCTAAATCAATTTTTAATAAAATCCAGCTAATGCTGGCCGGCAGCATGTTAAAAATTGTCTTTGATAAATCTACACTACAGGTCACTACACATATCATGTTTGGGTGCTTATAATTCCATCATGCAGAACTGATGAACAGATTGGATGAAATTTGACATACATTTAGTTTATTAGCGGGGTTTACATAAAGGATATATTTTATTACACATAAAAAAATGTAATATTAACTATTTTGTGTACAAAATAACCTAATTTATAAAATAGTTTTATCTTTAAGTATATATATTATGAACCAAGTGATTAACAGCTGGAACGAGACTATGAAATATGCTCACTATAAAGAAGTTAACATAACACCATTATAATAAAGAAAGTAGGCTAAAGAAAACTCTCTATACATTGCAAGTTTAATTACATCTATATAAAATTTCTCTATCTGGATCTATAGTAATTTTATAACTATATTTAATCTTTACGCACAAATTGAGTGTTAATTATAATTTTATTAGTGTAAAGTTATATGAATATATATTGAAGGAACTATAATTTTCTTTCGGGGCACTCCATACAAAATGGGAAAATCACTAAAATTTAATTTAGTCCTTATTTATTATTAAAAGTCTATATTTCACTAATTTGCAAATAAAATTTGTATTAATCAGTAAGAAAATCGATTTTTTGTCTCCTAGCAACTTCTCAGTTTTACTGATTTGTACCCGGGCTGTTTAAGGTGTGCTAAATGTTGTTTAAGGTGGCAAAACTTTGTTTAATTGTCTAATTAATTCTAGTAAGGTAATTAGTGCATTTCAGAAGAAAAGATAGATAGATAAGGCTGTTTAAGATGTTTATGTTATATATTTTAATAAAAGCTTACTACATTATACATTTACATCTCCCACCAGTCACACAAAAAGATAGAAAAGTTTTTCTAACCTCAAATATGACTTGTTTAATCTTTTTTCTTATAAGAATTAACAATAAGCATGTTAAAAATTATTTAAACTTCTTATTATTGTAAAAAGGACACTGTATAGTTTTGAGACTTTTTTAAAATATGTCTCTGGAATACTTGAAGATAGCAGCAATAAAAACAAAAAAGTTTCAATAGCTCTAGAAGAAAAGTTAGATTACTCTGAAGTCTATAACTCTAGTGACAGATGATAGGAGCTGGCAGAAATCTCAAAGAAGATTATTCTTAATATATTTATTACAATAATTTTAAGGAAAGTTCATTAAAATTGTGTTATCAGCATGCTGAATTATTTATTTGTGTTTGTTTTTTAATTAGGATGTTTTATTTATTGTAAAAATATATTTAAGTTTATTATATAAAGATATTGTCACTATGGTTGCAATTAAATAAAATTGTTCTCAATAAATAACTTCATGTACACATTTTGTACTTGTCCCACCAGCCACAATTAAAAAGTCTAATTTTTTATAATAATTATCGAATATTCATTATTGCAAACCACAAGATCAAACAGAATAAATTATCATAAAATATTATAAATAAATGAGTAAAAAAAAATGTATCAAGAAAGAAATATTCCTTAAAAGTTTACTGGTTGAATTGAAAGTGATAATTACAAGAAGCTTTGGAAGTAATCTGGGTTTTTTACAAAGGGATGTTAATAATTAGTAATTTTTCTATATAATAACATACATTTTAGTATAATAAGTTTCAATCACATAATTATAATTCATAATTAGTGAAATTTCAGAGTCAAGTGTCCCACCAGTCACTATGGAATGCCCCTTTTACAGAACAAACCATAAATTTTGTTCAATCAAAGTGCACTCGAAAAATCAAAACTAATAGACAAACTATGGTCATATAGTTATTTGTAATAAATTAGTTTTTGCTTTAATACATAATTAAAAATAAATCTAAGTAGAAATAAATGTAAAAGTAAGATTAAAAAATAGTTATAAAGATTAAATTACGAGAATTTAGTGGTGTATGATGAATACAAACACATGCTCAAACAGATACACACACACTTACAAATACATGTAACACATTTAAATTTTGTACATACATTAAGCTTTCTCTCTGTTTTACTTGTTTCCTTATTATTTATTAGTTATTTTGTGATAATGGGTATGAGCCTAGTTTCCCACAACACAAATGTGGAAACTAGAGACCTATCTTTGTAAAACATCTACTAGTGAATAAAGAATATTATTATTATAAAAAGTACACTATACTTTATATCAGTAATATAAAAGTATCTAAACAAAACACTAAATTTACAACCAAAGTAATTTTGGTTCAATGCTCCAAAATAACAATACAACTCTTAGACCTAATATTTACACGGGGTCTTGCACTTGTAACTTATGGTCAGCATTAAGTATAAATAAAGCTGCTTGCATCCATTTTATGAGGTAGGTTAATATTGAAACGAATAACTTGTCTGATAATAAATTTATTCACACTAACATTATTACATAAACTGATATCTAATTAAATAGTTGTTATTGCTTAATTTTTAGGGGGAAATGCTTTTAGCAGCTGATTTAATTGTCTATGTGTCAACTTCTTTTCACCAGGTACCAAGATACCTTTTTTACCTTGGTCTCTTTGCATTGCAGCTTTCTCACTGTATTCTCGGTAACAACTTTGGAAGGTTGTTACTTCTTTTAGACATTCTTGTTGATCAAATTCATGTTTTTTAAAACAAGCAAACATTATGGCCATTTCTTGCATACATGCAGATTCCCTAAGCCTGTCTCCTTTACCAGAAACTGTTTTCTTAAGTTTTAGTGGTAATAACATTTGAAATGGGACAGGCTCCTTCTGCGGGGCTCTCGCATATTTATTTAATGGAGCCGAGAACAAAATATTATTTAATCTCATTTTTGTTATACCTTATTCTATTTTTATTTAGAAAATTATAAAATAAACTTTCACCTGTAAGGTTATATTTTACTTATTTAATTTGTTAGACATCTGTCAAAATAATCCATCTGTCGAAATGTATAGTATGTTTTACCTTATGTTACCTCTCAAATACCATGGTCGCATTCCGAAATACACTTCATGAAACTATGATAGTGGAATAAATAGAATAAATGCTAATAAAAGTAATGAAAACTACACGTAGGTTTCCGACATTTAGCTTCCAAGATAGAAGTGGTTTTGTAAAATTAAGTAAAAATTTGCTGAACACAAGTAATAAATTGCTATATTAATGTCGTTTGTTTCTTATTTCACTTAATAATAAATTTTCTCAAATCAAGCTTATCAGACTTCAAACGTCAGATAAAAGGTGGTAGTTTTTGAGGGTTTTTATAAATCCTCATTATTAAATGTCTACTCTAGGGATCGGATTTAGTTAAAGCAAAAAAGTTCCTCTTTTTTGCTCATAATTTAGTATTCATAGCAGAACGTCGGAATATTGTCAGAAATTTCACCGGCTACACAAAGCTAAATGCAAACAAACAAAACAAAGCAAAGCTTCGGCTTCACAAAGTTAAAATTTGACTACATAGAATACTGTTCTCACATCTGAGTTAGTGCCAGCGAGCTCCATTCATTTGGCCGCGTAAGGCTACTTTTTTCGACGATAATCCATCCCTTCTTTCAGTTATATTTCGCTTTTTGGCTTGATCCCTCGGCCCTGAGAAAAGATTGCGTCTCTTAGCATACTTCATAGCATTTAGAATGGAGAATACATAGAGGTATTTTGAAATTCAGGTAATATTTGGGTGGATTAGAAGCCGACCCCAAGTAACTTGGGAAAAGGCTAGGATGAAGAAGAATACATAGAGGTATTTTTCGGATTAATGCTTGCTACTATATTATTGACAACGCAAAAACAACAAATACGGTTTATTAATTGTTTGAACAACACACCGGGTTTGTTGTTTGACCGGTTGGCGCTGTGGCTTAGACTGTGGCTGCAGCGTCGCGGGTCGAGTGTTCGATTTCCTCCGAAGCAAATATATGTAGAACCTACAAATAGTTGTTTTAAATTTGGTTGTTTGTCTTTTTGTGATTTATGTTTGTAAAACGCCTCTGCAACTTGAAAGTTAAAAAAATAGATACTGTTGCTATCACGATATCGGATGATAGGCAGTCATCGCTGTGCGTCGATCGTCTTCATTTTCTTTTTTATAAAGCTATAAAATACATACACATATATAATGGTGTAGTAATTTATGTTTGACATAACCATTGATATTCATAAAACCCAAGAAACACAAAGTTAACCCTTCAACAAAAGTAACCATTAAAACCGTCTATAAGCGCATCACATACTGCGGCATTTCACCGAGACGAAATGCCACATTGTTTTAACTCAACAGGATGTGATGACGTTTGTTAATTCTCTTACCTTTTAATGCTAATCACTTACCTTAGTTTTCTATAAATGTCAATGTTTTGACAATTTTTTACCTGGGATATCACGCGGCGACGTTTTCGTTGGAGTCAGGTTAATTGCTTGGACTCTCTGTGTGGATATAGCATATTTTAGTACACTGAGTACAGTAAATATGTAAGCATTATAATGCTGTCAATTATGTTACCTTAATAATTATTTATTTTAAAAACTTATAGTTTTCACACAAGTCTAACAAATTTAGTTTTTCTAAAAAATTCGATAATAGCTCGAGTTACCGCGCTTTAATAATCGCGCCACCGAAAGACTATTTGCCGGATCATGAATAACTCCGTCTATGGTTCCATTAGCGCAGGTGTGCTCATGCATGCCGTCAAATAGGTACGCTTACGCATACCACCACTAATTTTTTGGTCGATAGTCCGTAGCCTCCTGTTCGAAGACGAACGGTTGGTTGTCGGTCCGTTGACACCAGCACCTCTCAGTGCTTAGGGAACCCACGGGCAGTGGATCGCTGTCGCAAACGTGGGATTTAGAGTTGCTTAGAATTCGGCTGTCGTG
>JAOCPS010765710.1:0-10324 GCA_025505425.1 Graphium colonna
GCCCTAGCCCTCGGCCCTTTGGTCTCCCCTGTCGAGGGCATCTGTCTGGCTGGGCTTTATTTATTTATTTTATGTTTATTTATTACATATCCCATATTTATATATACGATATATATGTATTATATACTATTGTTTGTTATAACAAATTAATAATTATTTCAAAATTTAGGTTATTTACGACATTTAAGAGGCCAGGGTGATTGTATGCGCAAACAGTTACCCAAGATAGGACAATCGGGTTTTTGTGACAAATTATGCACAATATACTATTAGAACTCCTATGAATTCTGTGCAATAGAGATGCAACCCTTTAAGAATTATAGCGGAGAGCCATCGGTTCTGTGTGTGTAAACATCTCCGATGCACTACAAAATCTTGGAAGTCCCAAGAGTAACCTAAATGCGTTGTTATACTGTACTCGGGGGGCATTGTAAGCACAGGAGATGTCAGGCCAGGGTGGCCTGACATCTCCCGCTTTCAATATTTCGTCTTACCCCACAGTCCAGACTGTATTCGTCTGAAAGTGAGTCTGCCCATCTGACCTGGTTAGATTGAGAAGTGTACAAATATGTTAATAATTTCTCTTGTCACGCCCTCCTCTTTTGATTTTAACCATAACAGATCATAATTAACTAGGTCAAAAGCCTTAGATAGGTCTAAAACAGCAGCATAAACAGGTGTCTTTCCATCAGTATTGGATTCCATAAGGATTGCACTTTCAGTAGATAAATGAACTCTTGAAATGAAATTGTGAATCATACATTTTGATATTCCGATAAAGCTGTTGCTCAAGCAGGCTGGCAAGCACTTTAGCCATAACAATAGCCAATGAGATAGGTCTATAGTTCGACTTGTCAAAGACATCTCCTGTCTTATCTTTAACGAGCGGAACAACTATGGTGTTCATTATCTGGTAGATAAGAGTGCTTAATACAGAGGGAGTAAAATATACTCAAATGCTCACATCTTTCCGGTCCTGCATGCGCTGCATGGTGCTCAATGCTCAAACCGTCATGTCCAGATGATTTTCCCCTGGTCATATTTTTAATAACATCAAAGACTTGTTAAGGTGTAAATATAACAGATTGACCTGACACGTCACTTTCAGCACCGAGCACCAATTGCGCTGAGATTGGTGGGGATGATATTTGAAAAATAGTATTTGAATAAGTTGGCTATTTTTCATGGCTCATTAACACCTTCAATACTCACAGGAACTCCTGGCTTGGAATTCAATGTATGCGTTTCTTTCCAAACCTTTTAATTTTTTTTTATATGTGTGATGAAACGCCAATAAATCCGTTATCATTTGATTCTGTTTTTCTTGTTTAAAATTTAAGATTTTGTTTAAATAATATTCTTGATTTCCACATTTTAATAAAATATATTCCATAACTGGGCTTTCCCTGAAAGACCAAATTTAAAAATTTCTGTCTGGCATTCCCGTGAGCAGCTTTGACATGTCTGTTCCACCTAACAATTTTTTTTTCTTACACAATCTAATGTTGTAGCTGTTTACGATAGACTTATAATGATGTCACAATAAAATTATAAATTCTATCTAATTAAAAAAAATGGCAATATGACTCCCATTAAAAATATGTCTGTAATTAACATTGTCTGGGAGTACACTCACAGATGTGAAAATGTTCATTACCTTCATAGTGTTAATTGAAAACCATATCGATCAAGTCCTAAATATTTTTCAAAGTTATGTATGTTTAGGAAATAAGACTTAAGGTCAGGAGTTGCGTACATTTCAAAGTTTTTACTTTTACCTTATCCCCGTTGCATGCAGTTCATTAGCTATAAAAACCAACTTAGAGTTTGTTTTTATAGCTCAAGGGAAAACAGATCTAATTATAACATTTTATTTCTTACGTTGACAATAAAACGAGATTTAACTCCCTTTTCTTGTATCGAATACTCAAAAATAATAACAATATTTTCAATCAACACGTACATAGTTTGAGGCTTCACTTAAATAAAACAAACCTACACTCATAAATATTTGAATTATTAAAGATATTACACGATTTATTCACCAGAAAGCTCTTTCTATAAAGTTTTAATGTTATAATATAAGTTGGAAGTAAATCGCAAACGATATCAAAGGTTTCTTAACAATTCTCTTTCCCTAAATTTTTATCTATAATATTTTCCATAGCATTATATCCTTACTCAACAGGTAACGTGTTTTATCCTGACGACTTAAAGGCTTTAGGGATCCCAACTTCGGATAAACAGGATTATGTATTCATACGGTCAATATTTCCCTGCGGAAAAATACCACGAAAAAATATTAAGACATGACGATGAATGGTGGTTAAACGCCGAAGTGTAAACGGTTTAAAGTTGTCCTATGCTTATAATATGAGTCAGAGCGATGAAATGCCATAAAATAATTTAAAAACAAGCTTTACCTGTATCTGAATAGGCAGTGATTAACAGGAACTACAATCTTACTTAACATTACGGACGTAAAACGATCGGCGTAAAGCAAAACTATACATTTTCATGACGTCCATTACAAATGGTGATGATTACCTAGTAACCATTAAACTAAACAACCTTATTTGTAGTAATAGATTGTATTATATCAAAATTTTCAATTATACAATACACCAATGAATATTACTTAACATTAGCCGTATTCATAGTCTAGTAGCATGGGCGCTTGTATTACAAACCGTAGGTCGTGGATTCCAATCCCGCAAGGGGACAAGAACTGTTAATGTTATTTGGTTAGGTTAGGGCAATACAGGCTGATTTCTGATCTTGCCTGAAAAGAAAGATAATCCATGAGTCGAATGGGCATATAAAAAGTCGGTCCCGGTTGTCAAGAACATTTTAGCAGTCGTTATGGGATGTCAGTGCCTTCAAATATCCTGACAACTAATCCATTTTTGAATTTAGCTTATCCCTTTGAGTTGCGGAGTTCGGATGCCTGTCGCTCTGCGTAAAAAAGATTCAGGCAATATTATTTTTAATGAAAGGCTAGGAGGAAGACCAGTGAATATATATTTAACATACATGTCTGTATGTCTAATAGACAGCCCCTCACCGCATGCCATTAAGGATCTCGCCGCGGTCCCGCAGAAAGGCCTTGCTTAATAAGTCTTAATCTAGATGTAAAGCTACGTAGATTAGTTAAACGAATAAAAAGAAGCCTCGAGCCCTGAATTAACCAAGGCATCATAAGATCACCTTTTTATATGTTTATCTAACTTAGAATGGAAATTTTCAACAGAAGCAAAATTACGTAACGGTATAAACTTTTCCAATTTTATGTTTTCTCATGCTACACCAATACTACACATTGTTAAGTAAAACAATTCAAAACGAAATGAGAATGCGACAAAAACAGTAAAGTAATTTTCTTGTCTGATTACGAAATAGAGAACTTGTTATATAAGTTTACTAATATCATCAAATATATAATATTATCCAAAAAAAAATAATAACTAAATATATTTTACACATGCGAAGAAATTACGATTACGACAACTAACTAATTATGTAAAAAAAAACTTACTATTTCTTTTAAAACTAATTGACCGAGTTAGTTACTACTTAGTTACTTGAACTATTCTTACATTTTAAGCCGGTCGGTCGGTTAAATAATCTTATATTTAACCCCTTGGAAATCTTATGGTATAATTATCATCTAGGAATGTCATTAAATAGTTTTGTCACCGTTAAGTGCTAGTTTATCGCTAAGATTTTCATCGTGTCAACCTCAAACTCCTACTCAAAAATGTCCTCCAGTTACTATAATAGCTCAGCTTTTAAGTAGGTATTAAGTCGAAAAGTGCTAATTTTAGTAATAAATATCTAACCATTATACTGTATATCAATATACCTCCATTGCTTGTGCTAAACTAACAGCTGACAGCAGCAGTTTGTAAATACCGCGTATCTACATTTTTAGAATTTTAAATGAAAAATGGAAACTTAATAACTTGGTATTAGTAGTTGTATTTTCACTATATAACAGTGTTTATGGAAAAAAAATATAATTAATTTAATTCATCTTGTTCCGCTATTTCTTGACATCTTGCAGTGTCGCCAAAGTGCAAAAAACAATACGAAGTTTGAATAACTGCGAGTCTGAGTCCAATTAATTCACCATCGAAATAAAAAACTATCTCCAATATGAAAAATTTGACAGCCCCTTTAGCATTAACATCTACTAAGAATTTATTTAAATTTCATGTAAAATCACTTACGTGGTTTTTAACCGACTTCATAAAAGAAGGAAGGTTTTCAATTCGAATGTTTATGTTTTTTTATGTACGTTTGCGTATATATCCTTCATTTATGAACCGATTTTAAAAATTCTTTGGTCACCTTAAAGGGTATTCCGGAATGGTCCCATATTTTTTTTGGAAAATCGGTTCAGTACTTTTTATTGGATAGGATTGGGTCGGGATTAAGGATTTGGAGGGGTTAGGAATAGGAAAAGTAAAGGGTAGACATGGCCATCCGGCATCCCCAAAAGTCATGCATACCTACTTAATTTTATGCCGACTTTATAAAAAAAGGGCAGTGATATTTCCTCGGATGAGCGTGGCCGTAAAATTGCAGCAAAAGCTGTGAAAGGATGCTATGCTCTACCACCTGAAATTTTCTGATGAATGAATCTAAACTTATCCTATCCATGGATGACAAAATCACACAGCGTTAAGTGAATCACTAGCTGTTATAAAGGCTATCAATAAATTCTTATTGTTTGTTCACACAGATAAATAACAATATCTCCTCTCGACTAATGCGATTATACTGAGTGATATAATTTGCGATGTCATTTAAAGTTCGACGACGCTCGCATAGGGCATCTGCCCTCCGTATTCCCGCCCTCCCGGACATTGACTCCCGCGCCCATAAACAATACGCCACTTTTTCTAATCGAATGGTCAGAGGGCAAAGACAATCGAACGATGAAAATTTTACAAAAAAAAAAAATATAAAAAGTATGCAAATTGTGCGCCAGATTCTGCCAAAATATTTAGTCATTATTGCGAATCAAGGTTAATTAGTTTAAACATTAAAATATTCATGAATTTGTCGTAACGCTGTTGCCAACGTGGCTAAATCCGTAAAGATCAAACACTATTAAATTAAAAAGAAACTAGGAGACCCCGTTTCGAATTTAACTGTTATTCTTTAAGCTGTTTTATGTTTAAAAAAGAATTTGGAGGACGAACATGTTGATCGTCAAGTAGAGCAGTCGATAGTAGCTTTTTGCATTGTTGTTTGTCTGTTTGCGTTTTGCAGTGCACATTTGTTATTGCAACAAGAGTGACCGCGTAATTTTTTTAGGTCAGAGCAAGCGGGAGACCCGCCAAGCTCCGCAAGGTCAAGTGCTCGTAGAAGAGGAAATTGTTCTCGTGATTCGTGCCCGGGATTCTAGTGTATTAGTACAGAAGTTGGTTGGAACATCATTATATTTGCCCTTGCACTTAATGGCGGCATTAAACCGAATATTTTAACATAATGTACATAAATCAAGTTAATTGGTTAACAAAAATTGGAAAACTCGAAGAATTAACATCGAGTAATTTAGCGAACTCTTCTTTTTGCATTAAATAGCTTTATTGTGTTTTATATTACAATAAAAGTAAATATTGGGTCGATTCATCTCTCAAATGGGCGCAATCGTAATTGAGCGAATTTAATAAAAGTTGAGGTTTCTACCACGATCTTCGGCTTATCTTATCATTTGAATTTGGGTTAACTTCCGATATTTTACAAGGCTATGAAAACATGAATATTTTTAAATGCTACGATACATTTCCGCGCGGATATAGTAGGATAATTAGTTAGTATAAAATATATATAGATAGAAGTTACGTTGTCTTTCCTTAAATTACGTATTTATTATGTGTCACATATTCTTTGCCATTCCGCCACCTCATCGTATAATATACATTTAGTCAAATATTCTCGTCACAAGCAGTATTCACCAAAATGGCGGATAGTAACATAATCGATATTCTAGTTGATCCAATGGGCCGTTGTATTTTCTCTTCGAAATAACAATAGGGGATTTACATCAATGTAAATCTATAGATTATTATTACGTTTATAGATAAATATATATAAAATATATTGTGGAGATATACTTATATCGTTAAAGTGTTATTATTATAAAAAAGTTACAAACATGTTTGTTACCTATAACGTTTTTAAAGGACAATACCGAAAGCGGTAACAAAAAGTCTCATGCTTCAAGATCAAAATTATATAGTTTTTTCCATTTTTTTTACAAAATTACGCCCCATGGGTTTGATTTTTGAACAGGGAATTCAATTTCAAGTACAAAAGTATGAAATTTGCTTTACATACATGACGTTTACACAATCGGTCATAGAGATGTAGAATATGATAGAAGCTATTTTCTATGCATCGATTTTATCAAATATATCAGAAACCCGGGATTTTTCTACGAAGAGAACTTCTGTGGGAGTTAATAACAAGTCTAGTCCCTAAAAAAAACTTTGAATTTGATGCAACTTGGTATGCCATATAAAATGGGCATTAAATTTAATATAAGTGATAACGTCGAAATAGCGGTTACGACTTAAATAGCAGCTATTTATTACGTAAAGTCGACGGCTATCACACGAACTTTGCTCGGCCTCGTTGCAGAATGGGGGTAACGGTAGCCTCTCGAGCGGACCAAAACCGCTTGGAAAGTAATCGCCCGGATCGGTCACTTTCTCTTGCAGGTCTTAGTTTAGTGGCGACGCGTTCCGTATAGCTAACTAGCTTCGGTAACATGTCGACATTATCGCGCATGTTGCTGCTAACCTTGCGACTTGTTTCGCAACGTCGATTGGAAAATCGAAGAACAGCGTGTGAGCACCGCCGAGCGGACATTTTGTTACCTAGTTTGTTCGTGCGCATTTACGAAGAATTGTTCTCGATTCACATTCCGTAATTTTAGTCGAATTTGGAAAGTTTTAAGAAGTATCTAAGAAAAGTTAGATTAATTATGTGTCCGTATTGCACGTTCGCGCATATCTCCGCCATTTATGAACCGATTTTATAAATACTTTTTTCATCCTATAGGGTATTCTTCCGGAATAGTCCCATAAAATTTCAGGAAAATAGATTCAGTAGTATTTTTCTTTTAAATCAAAATAACAAAATTCAATTAATGTATTTTTGCCCGTATCTCCGTCATTTATGAACCAATGTCAAATTCTCTTTTTTTATATGATAGAAAATTCTACTTAGATTGTCCTGTTAAATTTTCAAAAAAATTAAATTCATTAGTTCGTTTCTTAAATAAAAATATCAAAATTTAGAAATGTTCGCACATATCTGATATGAAAACATATTTTTTATCTGATTGAAATTTTGTGGGACCAGTGTGGAAGTGTACCCTACACTTCGACACTGGTCCCATAATTTTTTTTTTTAAAATGGTATAAGCAGTTTTTTATTAAAATCAGAATAACGGAGAAGATATGTTTAAAAGGCTTTTAAGACGTTTTAAATCGGTTTTTGAAATTTTCTGTGGAATTCAACTTGTTTTAATTTATTGTCGTTGTCCATGAACAGAAAGATTTTTGTATCTATGGCCAAAGTTTAATATGGCAACATTTTTTCTGCTCGTTTTTGAACGATCCGTTCTGCTCCTTCTTCTTGGACGATCAGTGCTATAGCTTGTTTGTTCATTTAGCTAATAATTAACTTTTGTTCAATAATACTACTCAAAATATATAAAAAGTGTAACATTTATAATACGGTCGTTAATAACTCGTAAGAAAATTGAATCGGCATTCTATACGAGACGCTAGAAATCAAAGTTTATCTTGACAGTAAAAATTTTAATTTGGAATTCTTAAATTTAAATTCCGTGCTAATTTTGTATGTTTTCCAATCGTTGCGAAAACGAATATATTGTGTAGTACTGGAAAAAAATCACATTTACCAAAAATTGCAAGGTTTCTGGCACTGAGTACGTGGGTTAACAAAAGATATAGTCTCGTAGACCTTGATAAATCATCGCCAAATGCTGGTACACAGCACATTACGAGTCGAAACATCGGTTCCACATTTGACGGCCGTCCAGTGAAAGGTTCGCGGGTTTCGTTCGGCCGCGAGTTATGTCGTCGCCATTAAAAATAAAGAGCTGCTGAGACCGATGACTTGGCGTCGGGGCAAAAAACGAGCGCCCGCGTGCGAGCGAGACGGCCGCGCGCGCCGAACAAGTGCGTTACCCCCGCAAAGTTTAACCGCGTATTTTGTATTTATTTTTATTTTTTTCCAACGCGCTGCCGTTCAACCGGCCAGTGCGAATTCGGTTTAATGTAAATTGCGATATTTAATCTGTCGCCATTAACGGTTTCAATAAAGTCTGATTATTTTTTAACAGTTTGCTTAAAAAATAATTGGTGTTACAATACTTGTAGTAAAAATAATGATATTAAAAATTTGTTAACGAAAACTTTTATAAATCTCACGACCAGACTTGTACTTGAGCTTATCATGAATCGTAGATATTTCTGTGGTAGTTCGGCACCTGTTCTTAGTTAGTCAATGTGAAATACCACGTTTTCACAAAAAAATACTATAATTTTTTACTTGTATTTAGACAACGTGTGTAAACAAGGTAACCGAGACCTATCGTACTAAAGTTTGACAACTAAAACCCAACGGAAACTGAATTTACGTCCAGTTAATCAAATTCTCGTTGGCCCCGCTTGAACTCGTAACACTGTGTATGCAAATGTCTGCCTATATTATAAACTAGTTTAACTCGCGTAGTTTTTCCCCTTTTTGCTACATTTTTCATTGATGCTCCACTCCCATTGGTCTTGATGAATACATCCTACAGTAAGTTCAATACATAACTAATAATCATGATAATAAGGTACAATTAATACATATTAATCCAAAGTTGAGAAACGGTACTATACCTTTCTATTTTAGCAATAAGAATGTAAAATAACAAAAACGGGGCGAAAAATATAAACAGCGCCCTGCGTAAAATGAATAATTTTATTATCTTGCATGAAAGTCCTGTATAAACAGGGTGATCAGTGAATCACCAACAATATTAAAGGGAATACATTCGGTACTCGATTGCCATCATATTTATGTAATAAAATTAGGGGCATAGTTTAGCCCGAATTTTCCACTAAATGAATGAAGTATGGCGGTACAGCACTGTGCCTACATAGCTGAGAGCGTCGCAGGGCATCGACCTCCCCGCCACTCTGGGCACACCGTGTCGCTAGGGTGAACATGAATTGCGTAATATTTTTTTTATTTTTGATTATGTTCCCTCAGCGGTAAATCAATATGTATTTTTAATAATATTTTCATTCTTCATATATGATCCCGACATATAACGTCTTGAAATATTAAGGGCCAGCCACCCTTTACATCCTGAAGCCTTCCTGCCATAAATGGGCTATCACACACTAAAAGAATTTTTTAATTCGGACCAGTATTTCCTGTGGTTAGCGAGTTTAACCAAAACAAACTCTTCAGCTTTGCATATTAGCATACATAGGAAGTTGAAATTATTACTATTTAATCGTACAATACGAATTTAGATGAAATTAGACACACAAAGTTTTCATACAGCTATAATTTGGTCAGGTGTTAGAGCATAACATCCTTTCACAGCTTTTGCTGCACTTTTAAGGCCACGCTCGTCTTCCTTTCCATAAAAAAAATCATATAGAAATACCTCATCGTTCCTTATATACGAAAAGTCTACTAAAACAACTTTTGTCAAACAACTCTACTTTTGAAGTTATTTGCAGTAGCATGACAAATCGTTGTTTGATCTACTGGAGGTTCTCTTATATCCTATAATTGTCATCCGTATGTATGTTACATGATATATATGTTAGTCTTAAACTGAAAAACATACAATTATTGCAATGGCAATTTTTATAAAAAAAATATTATATTGGAAAAATGCAAAATATTAAATTTTAACAACATTTACATTCCATCTAAATATTTTCATTGGCAATATTTATTATCTCTACAGCAACTAAATTATCTCTACAGAAACTAAAATAAAATATAGGGTGACAATAAATAGAAATATGGGTGGCTTTAAGACTTTATATGTGGGGATCATATATGAAGAATAAAAAAAATATTAAAAAAAATAATTACGTAATTCATGCTTATCCGATCGGACACGGCGTGGCCGGAGTGAGACGGAAGGCGGAGGGTCGATCGACGGCCTCGCGCGTACCAGATAAAGTAAAGTGAAAGTAAAGTAACAGCCTATTTTAAATGTCCCACTGCTGGGCAAAGGCCTCCTCTAGACAGAGGGTATAGGGCATAG
>JAOCPS010765821.1:0-10324 GCA_025505425.1 Graphium colonna
AGCGTTCCCCCCCACTTAACTTTTGAAATATTATTACAATAATTCTGAAAAAGATGTGCTATATACCTCTAAGTAAGTACTTTCAACTAAACTGTAGCGGACTCGGTATCATACATAGTTTTTTATACAACTCTATTATCATAAAATATAAAAGCAATGATTAAATAGGTTTTTAAAATTCTATGCACCAAAGAGAACAAAAATACGGACCCTTATAGGATCACTCGCGTTTGACTATTTGTCCGATTGCGTATCACAGAAAATTAGTTTCTAAGCTACATAATCGATTAAGTTGAAATGAAATACGCATACGAAAATTGGTGACTCAATGACGGGCGTGACAGACCATTTAAAACGGACATTTAAGTGTCCCATAGTGTTAAATTCAATTCAAGGATTATAATATTTAGATTATGCACTTTTCACTTTTTCCCAATATAGATGTGTCATTTCGGTCTATTTCGTGTATTGTTGTACAATGGCTAATGCAGTTACAACGATAAAATCTATAGTTTAAAATAGTTTGAAATTGAAATGAATTTAATTGATATTAGGTACTTTACACGGATTCTATATCTTATTGAACAACCGGTGGTAGCTAATTCTCAGCACGTTTCATTAGATTAAAAGAAATTTAAGTATATATAATTAAACCTGGTATCGTAATTACAGAAATTGAATTATTAACCAAGATTATATTTTTAATTAAAAGGTAGTTAGCTCTTGTAAATAGAACTGTAACAGAAATAGGAAAATTAACGTTAAGCGACTTAACTCATGTCGTTGCGTATTATTTTTTAAATCTAGCTTCCCTTAAATTAAAACCAATTTAAAATAAAATTTAATGACTTGTACTGCTTGATGACAAATTCGGATATCAATATCTTTCAATTAAAAAAATGTATGAAAATGAGTTGGAAATAACGGTATAATTTTTTTTAATATATAGATTTTGTATATATTTATTATAACCTGCAATGACAGCAGCAAGCATTTCCTAGACAAGAACGATAAACAAACGCAATGGAGCAATATCCACCTAAGAAAAGTTGACCAATCTAATAAAGGCACGGTTTTTGGCTGCGGAGCAAAAAAGTCTTACCTCAACTGTAGCATCATTGTCTGTATATGCCATATATGTAGATGCTAAATATTATAAACTTTTATTTTTAAAAATAATAATTATTGTAATGAACATGAATTCGCTTATTTAACAAATCGAACAGCTTCATTCTTTTTTGATCTACTTTTGGTATTTTCTGTAACTTTCGTTAATTTTCGGTTTCTGTACCGCATAAAGAATTTTTTAAAAGTATCTTTTTAATAGAAAATTGAATACTCATATATTAGATGGTGTCAGTTAAAAAAAAATGCTTACTCCTCTTAAGCCATAAGATCAGGAAAACCTAAGTCTTATTATTTGTTTTTTAAACATAAATGTAACTCAAATGGCCTATGTCGAATATAGTCCTTTTTCGTAAAGATTAACTTTTCATTCATAACTTCAAAAGACGGTTCACGTCAAAACTTCAGATTTGTGGTACGCGAGAGATATTAGTTGTTCTCCGCTTTTGACGTAGCAAATAAAGGATGAAAATGAAAAACGTGTGCATAGAGATATAGAGAAAAATGCACGAATTTCTGTAAGTGTTTAGCATTTTCTGTGTCGCCTTTGTAGAAGTCTTAAATATACGAATATTCATATGAAGTGGATATTATTAAAACAAATGGGAAAAATGTGAAAATACAAAACCTTGCCTACTGGATAACTATAATTTGGGTCTTCATCGATTATAACGAGTAAATAATAAGTTGATCAAACAAAGTCGAAGTGATTAATGAGAACATTGAGTTTAATATAAACGAATAACAAATATATACAGGGCTGCTGTAGCAATCAGTAATTACTGTACATTTTCTTTATATACCAGGCTCCCAGCTATTGCATTACAAAGTCATTATTATTATTTTCTATAAGTTTTTGCAGGTTTTGACAATTGTCATAATTATGTTAATCAAAATATATGGCAACGCAGAAGCCTGATTAGTACAAGTTACAATTTGAAACTGTAATACACACAAAATATTTTCTTTTCTAAACACAGGGTTATTGGTAATTATTCCCGTTAGAAGGTAACAGGGGTGACTATTTGCGATCATTATAACCCCCACATGCATTATGCAAAATTTTTAAACATTTTTGTTTTATGTTTTTTACTTTCTTTCAAAATAAGTCAAAAATAGAAAACCATAGATCATATGGCCTTAAAAAGGCTTTGAATATTTTTTCAATCTTTATAAGGAGAATACGGAAAGAATTAATATGATTTTAACATCGTTGTTTACTAATTAATATAATAAATAAATAATGCTTATGACAATTAAAAAAAAACCTACGTCACGCATTATATAATTTATTAGTTGCTTATGGTAGAAATGTGTTTTATTTAATCATTTTTGTGTGTGATCTATGTTGTTTAGGCTGATACGGTAATAATTTCGTAATAAGTATTTGTATTTATATTGGTGGTATTTGACATGGTCCCTTAATATATGAGCGCTTTTAAGCCCGGAATTACTTATAGCTGCCTATTTTTACAGGCAACAGACGCCCATCAGGCTCGATTTAAATGTACGCTGTCCAATACGAGCGTTCCCTAAAGACACGATTCCATTTGTTAGGACGAAAACGAATGGCTTGTTCTAAAATAGTGTACCGTTTAATCGACCACTACATCAGGCGTTTTACATAACTACATAATTAAAATAACAGATCTTAGATTCACTTGTAAGGCGTTTGAAAGACAATTTTATGTTATTTTTATTTAAAAAATAGATATAAAATTATCTTACTAGAATCGCGATATCTACCATTCTGTTGGCTGACGTGTTTTTTGTTAATGAATGAATTTTTTTGAATGAAAATTTTTAATGAAGTGAGCGCCTTATTTCAACGTTTAATTCGCGACGGCATTTGATTACATTATAACACATTTTTATTTTTATTCTTGATATCTTTTATCAATTTAGAAATTAGAAGAATTTAGTAAGATAGAAGAACTTAGAATTTTAACTCTTCTCGTGATATCTAAATTAAAAAAACCCAATGAACTGGGTCGTCAATAAAAATATTTAGGTCAACAATATAAATAGTAAGCAATGGTAAATTCTAAATTGAAAACAGCATTATCTATGCAAACACCTTCTTGAAATAATTTGAGTAGAAAATAATTATTTTCGTAGACGTAACACAGTTCTCGACACCCCGTGTACTTTTGAAAATTTTCAACTTAAAAGAGCCTATAACGAAAATTATAAAGCGCGCAAGTTATTGTCATGTTCAAATATATAATCGTTATGATGATACGAAAAGCAGTGCCTGGAATCATAAAATTCGAGAATATTAAGCTTAAGGATGAACTAATTTTTAAGGTAGGGATAAAAAATACAAGGCTAATTCCTTATAATTTAAATGTAATTATGTTAAATCCACTTACATACAACTTACTATGCGCATATATCTTTGCCTATTCAGGGAAGTATCACTGCCTAACACCAAGCTAATAGCAATCAAAATAAAACCTCATCAACAGCTCAGCAAAATAATAATTGTTTCAAGAAGGTTAAGAAGTTTTGTATATAGGGACTTGATCTGTTGATCATTGTTTTATGTGCGTACATTATTTTTTTACATCTTAAAACATTTTAAAATATATTTCTTGTGCTTAGGCCTTTATAACAATTGGCAAACGCCTGCGGGTTTGTCGTTATCAGTGGACATGCGAATTCCTGTGTGGTTATATCTAAATATAATAAATTATAGAAATTCCCTACTCTCCAATTATACATATTATAGTTAGCAACATTTAAACGTTGGTAGATACATTATAATGTTAGTGTTTCAAATATCCATGGAATCGAAGTTCTTTTAAAAAAAATATATGAGGTTAAAATAACTTAATGTTGAATATGATCTTCTTCGCCAATAAATATGGCACAGTAACCGTTCAATTTAAAGTTAGATATGAAAAATAATTCACATCTAGAAGAAGAAAAAAATTAAGGAACGAGCTAAACAAAGAATATAATAATCAATTAATTGCATTAAATAAAATAAATTGCATAAAAGGTATAAATTGTGTGAAAAAAGAAGAAAAGATAGACTTATGAAATTATATAGCATAACCTAAAATAGTAAAAATGTAATAAAAATCTGTATCTTCCTTAAAAAAACTAATAATCAATGAACAAAAAGAGACTCAGAAAACAACGAGTAGAAATAAACTGTTTGATTATGATAGGCCCTAAATTATAACAAGCACCTATAGATCAGTTTTAAAACCGTTGCCCTTATTAGAAGATCAAACTGTTGTGTTCCAACGGCGTTTTACAAACAAAAATCGCACCCAAAGCCGAAACAACTATTTGTAGGTCGTACAAATATTTGCTCCGTATGGGAATCGAACCTATGACTTGCGACGCCGCAGCCAATATCTTAGCCCTTGCACCAACGAGTCGTCTAAGTAGACCGTAGTTTTATAATGATTACAGTGTGTAAGCAATAGATAATGAAATCCTATTACTAAATTTACTCAGAAAAACGGCATGAGATAAAAAATTATTTATATATTTTATAAATGACCTTAAGATTATTATTTTTTATTATATCTCTGTCTCAGTCACTAACTTGAACAAGTTTCAAGAAACGATATCTAGCGGCATGGATGACAAAAGGCGTTCAAAAGTCTAATTTTAGCGTCATCTGGACTTTGCTTCATTCAGTATCGCGAATATAAAGTATTCCGGCACAATTTTTACATTGCAAGAAATAGGTGGCACGAGTTAGTACTTGCGACTTAACTTGATATATTTATATAAGCATAACTTAGTCATAAGCTGATGTGTAGAATAGCTTCATTTTTCTAGGCCCAAGGCTAGAGTATTAGTATACAGTAGTAGTACAGTAGATCTAGAGGAACTGCTATGCTTAGATGGCAGTGTCTCTACGCCAGCTGAAGACCTTTATTTAGAGTCGAAGCAGAGACTAAATAAAGGTATCTATTATAACTGAAGGTACTATCCCTACCCAGAAACTCATTGATATGCATCATCGCTCCAGCGATACCTAGGCCACCAAAACCGATCGAAGCCGTCTTTCCTCCTTTCATCATAGTCGAACCAGCGCAGGCGATGAGATTTTTTATTTATTTATTTAAACTTTATTGTTACCCCTAAATAAGGAACACAATTGGTGGACTTAATGCCATTTAGGCATTCTCTACCAGTCAACCATGGACGTGGAGAGAGGTTGTGGTAGGTACAATATACAAAAAATTTTACATATATATAATACTTAAATATTTATATTAAAAACCTTATAGTAACATAATAATAAATAAATATATACATATGATTTCAATACATAACATAAATATTCATACATGGAACTAAATGTATACATATCAGCAAAATATACTCACATACACACACACACACACACATGCACGCAAGCACACATTTCTATACATAATAATGTTAGTATTGCGCTACTACATGCCGCATATTAATTAATTATTATTGCGGTTTAAATAGTAGTCTCTAAGTAAGCATTTAAATAAAATTCTATTAGGAGCTCTTTGTATGTCTTCAGCTATGGAATTCCTAAGTAGTGTAGCTTGAATGGTAAAAGATGTACCAAAAAGAGAAGAATTATGCTGAGGAATTTTAATCCGTAGATTGGATGAAGAACGGAGATATCTGTCATTATTTAGAAAAAGATATTGAAATTTATCTGTATATTAATCCTCTTGTTTATAATCCATACACAGAAAAATAAATACAATTATAGCAAATACTTAGTCTTTCTTATTACCACATAAGCAATAAAACATCAATATATTTATATATTTGACATGTTTTATAGCTAGAAAGAAAATAAAAAAAATTACATAATAGCAAGAAAAGAAATGCACAACATTAGTTCCTAACATCTGGTGATCTATTTGATATTCATAGTATCATATTCATGTTTTTTTTTGTTATGGAAAAGAAGACAAACAAGCAGACGGTTCACCTGATGGTAGGTAGGTAAGTAATCCCGTCGGCCATTGCACACGCAACATCTGAAGAGTTCCAATTACATTGTCAAACTGAAAATTGCATACCATAGGTTTATTTGATAGGATGGGGGTGTGACTAGGGATTTCAAAGGGAATGGAGTGGGAAAAGAAAAGGGTAGACATGGCCATCCAGTATCCCCAAGTCATGCATACTTTATTTTATGTCGACTTTATAAAGGACGGTGGTACTTGATGGGACGAGCATGGCCGTAAAAGTGCAGCAAAAGCTGTGAAAGGATGTTATGCTCTACCACCTTCAACACAAAAAAAAATGATATAACACTTACATCTTCGGGACATGGTTTATTAGGAAATTTTGATGCACAAACTAAAAAAATGGATGGATCAGGTTTTCCTTTTGTTACTTCAGGATCTGTGCTACCCATTGTCAGGTGATGGAACTTATGCAGGAGCTCTGTATGATTTTTCATTTTCAAGTCGACACTGTCTTGCCCTGAGCTTGTTGCTAAAGCTATTGGAACACCTTTATTGTGTAAATGTTCTACCAACTTCTTTGCTCCTGAAACAATATTCTTAATTTATTTAATCTTCATCTTCATCAACATCAACTAAGGAAATGTGTAGTGACAACATACCAGCCATTAATGAAACATTACCCAAATTCAATTCATTTTCTTTTTTACATTCTTCCATAAAATTTTCTACAGTTACAGGAAGGCCTAAAGTTCCAATAATCTTTTCAGCACATTCATGTCCTTGGAAACCAAGAATACTCTTTTTTAATTCCCAAGTAAACTGTTTTCCATATTTAGCACACACTTTGGTATAAGCTTCAGTATATAGCTTTTCTGAATCTGTAATAAGACAAAGATACAGTTAAAACAGGTTAGAATTTGAATAATATTTTGATTATATTTAATTTGAATTATATCAATTTAGTATTATATAATGTAATAATATTATTAATATATTTTAAAACCTAGTAATTTCATAGTTTTATTTCATTATATTTTTTGGAATATTTTTATGAATGCATATTAGATATAATCATAATCCCATAATATTTACTGATCAATAAACCATCCAAATCGAAAAGAACATGCGTGACATTTTTATATTTCATATTATAATTCTTTTCTAAATGTAATCGGTACACTAATATTCTAATCTTATTGAAAAAAAATTATGGAAGAAACTAAACATTCAGAAATCAAAATCAAACGCTTCAAATATATTTTTATTCATGTTAAATTTTAAATCCATCTATCATCCAATTATGTATGCAATGACTTATGTTATTTGTCAGTCAGTATTTAGATTTAGGGTGCACTCTATAATGCTCCACAAGTAGCAGCAGCGCTTCAAATTTTTTTTTATAGTCGAAGCGCTTTTATTCGAAGAAATTAAATATAAATTTATAGTCCAGTCATTTAGTTCAAAAAATCGCTTGGAGCTGTGTAGAGATACAAGCTCCATTGGCTTAAGGTAAAACGCCTGTGCGTCATTCCATCTCTGTTACATTTGGATGATAGTAAGCGTGACTTGGTCCTTTGGCGTTTAAGTCTTTCGAGCATAGTTGTATACCGAGAGGGGACCGGGTGGGCTGTGCACACCACAGTAGGGTGTGGTGCCTACCCCAGGATATTGCGTCACCGACTTGAAATTCTAGGCTGGAAACCAGCCACGAAATTTCACAAGGAGGACCCGGGCCAATGCTTTCAAAAACTACAATCCGTCACATTCAGTATATGAGCGGCAGTAATAATTTTATTTAACTCTTTCTAAGGCCAACTTTCTTATCCTGGAGTATTCTGTCGCACAGGGTTCCATTTTGGGTTCATTACTATTTCTAGTTTATATAAATGATCTCACTTTTTCGTGAAATAGTTGTATGATATAAAACGCGAGTTGTGACGAAAAGAATAGTACACTATCAAATATACACCATTGGTCGATTAATAACAATCACATGTAAAATGCAAATTAAACGAAATGTATTCAATGTAAAACCTATCCTTATGTTTAAAAACAACTTAAATATCATGTTAAATAATGAATTCCTTAATGCTTTGGATTCCACGGTGTTTTTAGGAATTACACTAGACAGAAACAAGCTCAGAATCTTCAATGGAACCCCCATATGGGTTGGGTGAGACGATTCGTTATAACCCTCGAAAACAACTTGTACACATGGCTCAGAAGTGTTATGGTGCGATAGTTTTTCAGCAGTGTCTTATCACCTTTCTTGAAATACGGTACAACAACACTTTTGATCCATGCCTCCGTTGTAAATATGTTTTGGAGGACGGAGTTGAAAGTCTGGCGTGTCAGTTCGGCCCGAGGATAATCCGCGTGGTCGATTTCTTTCAAATTATCTATTTGCTTAATACATTAACATTGATTGACAAATAATAATAATTTCGCTAAACTGCTAATGCAGGATCTTGGCGAAAATTGCACCCATAAATCTATATTATTATGTATAATATAGATTTATGGGTGCAATTTTCGCTTTTTACTTTAATTACCTATATTTACTAATACATACAGAATACTATGACTTAATCTATATAATACCCGACGTATGCTTAGTCGGCAGTTAAGAGAAATTCTTAAAAAGTCCTTTCTTACTGATATCCTTACGCAAGTAATCTTCTTGGAGTTCATATGTATTAAATATTCGTGGTACTAAATACCTACGCGTCCGTTTGCCATAATAGCTTTGCGCACCTGGTTCGTCAAAATATTTACTGCATTGTTCAGTTGCCAACAAATAATATTTTTCTTTTACTGGTAGAAAACCACTATATTTAAAATATAAATTGTAATTATCATAACGTTCACATTTCTTTTAATTTTTTTTAATGACTTATAACTTAATAAATCTTAGTTGTGTATGTTTTATGTCGTCTGTAAAATGAGCGAGGGCCGATGACGTGCTCCAAAATATTCTAAAACATCCGAATTTTTCAAATAAATTATTTATTCATATGACTAACGCTTTCCCGCCGATCTTATTAAAACCTGACATTATCGTAATTGGTATGTAGTTCGAGTAGTTGCAATGATCTCCTTGTTTATAAATTGTGCGAATAATAGATTTTTTAAATATGTCTGATTATAAACCTATTCCGATGCTAATATTTACAAATTTTGCTAATAATGGACTAAATTTATCTTTAATAAGTAATAAATCTTGAAGTTTTATTCTATCCAAGCCAGGCGATTTTTTACTACTAAGACGAGAAAAAATTGTTTCGATTTCGTGTGTGGTGGCGTGTCTATAGTAAAACTTGGTTTTACATAAGACTCGCGTTTAAAAAATTTAACTTTGCATTCATGTTTTAAGTTATCAATTTCTTTTGTAAAAGTTTATGAAAATTTTGTACATATGCTATTTAAGCTATCTGTTTTGCCTAAATATTTAATAACAACGTTATCAGAGCTCGTTTGTTTATTCCCCAACCAGCAATTAATCACCTCCCATACATTCCCAAAAACCTCTTGACAATTTAAATCAAAATTGCGCCACCACGGTAACGGGGTTTGAGAAGTATATAATTCCCCATAGAATTGTTCGTCTTCAGCAAGAACCTGGTGAGCTGGTTCCTTGTACTGTTTTAAGTTTCGTCAAGTGACAACAGGATGTTTAGGACTGACCCAAGATTTTGGAGCCCTCGTTGCGTATTATTGTATCCTCAATGATTTGCGTATTTGCTAATCTTTGATCTGGCCTTATGAGTCTTCTATCATTCCTGTTAAGTACCTGACGCTCAGTTGTGGCATTTGCAAAATTCTCGTCTCTTCGTCGTTTCATTCAGGGTTTCGCTTGAGAGCTTCGACTTTCGTCCAGTGGTCTCAGGTCGAAAATATATTTGTCCCACACGCATGATCCTCGCCAGACCATTGGTGGCGTTGTAAATACCCTGCGCGGTGGTCCAGTATGACAAATTGATTATGCAGTTCTAGCTAAAAGCTGTTGCATCTAGCTGGGACTTGAGGCAGCGATGGTGTTAGAGTTGACTTCACTAGTCGCGCGCGTTCGACTGTTATATTTATATTCGGGGTGCCTTTTAGGAGACGGTAATCGCTACCGGTATTGATCCTTTTGATCACATGGACATCGCTGATATGTGGTGCTTATTGGACATGATGAAATCGATCTTATTCCAGGTCACGTTATCGGAACTACGGCATGTCCACTTCCTTTGAGATTTATTTCGGAAGTAGGTTCATCACAAATA
>JAOCPS010765932.1:0-10323 GCA_025505425.1 Graphium colonna
TGAAATTTTTTTGCTGTTTTACTTAGTAATTGGTATTTGGGTAGAAGAGAAAAATATACAGAGTATTTTTGTGAAAAAAAAAATTAGAGTACGACGTAAGTCATCTCAGGGATTGCTTTTACTTGAGGCTGTAGAATAATTTTAATCGACGTGGTTCCAACACCTTGTAAATATTTCATTACTTTAAAATATGTTGCGGTCTTGCCTGGCTCGAATTATTATTTACATCCATAAAGTGAAGATAATAATAGGATAGGAAAAGGTATAATGTTTCTATGATGTAATTATCCAAAAAAATATATGAAGCAAATTTAGAACCATGCAAGCGAAGCCGCAACCAAAAGTAAAAAAGAAAATACATATATTTTATAAATTGTTAAGATTTATAAAAGTACCTACAGTCATACTCTCATGTTATTTGTTACTTTGAGCACAACCTGGTACAGTAATAGCCTCTTCTTAATAAGGAAAGATTTTCATCTGAATAATGAAAAAGCATTATGTTTACCGAAAATTGTACAACTGACTTCTAAAACTTTAGATATTTAGACATTATGGGGCTATCTCTCTGTATTATAAATCATTTCCAATTTTTAAGAATACAATTATAGGTTTATAATTAATAGAGAAATATAAGACAAAATCATTGGAATATGTTCTCCTTTTTTGGTGTCGTTTAAAAAAATATCACGGAACTAAATGCGATATGAATTGGCCTTTCAATACAGCTCAAGATACAATTTCCTCCCCAATCTCCAATCTCACACAAATTTTATACATATGGTATAAAAATATAGTTAGGTAATTTTCCTGATAGAAAATTTTGATCATCCTATTTCAGTTTAAACTGTTTCGTCAAAACTGTTGCTTCATAAAGGTTGCCTGTAAACTTTAGTTCTATGAAACAACTACCTTTAGTAATCAAACTATCGTGTAATAAATGTAGTTAGTATACGTCAAAGGTTTTCCTCAAAAGTTTAACACAAGGTATTTAGTTTCATACCGCTGCCAACGAAACGACATGAATAACGTATGTTTAATACTTCAGTTTTATACACATAAAACTAAAAGCATGTTAATTAAATGTCCAACATTCGCAAGAACTTTGACGACAGTTTCATTTCATATTATGGTCATCATATTTGCTAGCACTTTTTGAAGGTCATTGTTATTTATATTTTCTATACTATTATTATAAAGCTTTTCACTTTTCGCTATTCAGCTGCATGTTTGCAGCTGAATAGCAGCAACTACTGTCAAATCAAAATCTTTTTTTTTGTGCTGGAAAGCCCATTTATTAAGTAAGGATGGAAGAAAGCTACATAAAATCACGCTATAATAAATAGCAGCCAGGTTAAACCGCTGGGAATAGCCCGTATCAAATATTTTTGCCCTGTGTGATTTTTGAGAGGTTTTGTATAGTATGTGTGATGCTTTTTTTAAAATGATGTCTATTGTTAAGTTAAATAAACAAAATCGAGTGATCAAACACTTTGTACTCCGGTTAATGAAACATTTACGGACAGACGAGAATGAAATTTGTCTAAATAAAATTAAATACGGAGAAGAAACAAGAAAACGATTTTTTTTTCAATATTTCTTACACATATATTAAATTAGTAAGCAAAATCATTACATACACCATCATGTGTTTTCAGTACAAAAGTAATTTCTAACAGTATTGTGCCAATTGATAAGCATGAAATTAACATAAATATTTAAAGAAAGATATAAACAAACTTGAAATTTGTAATGATGTAAAATGTTATTATTTCATTTAAATAATAAACATGTCTGGTTTAAAGTGTTAAATAATGTTATGTTATGTTATTTATTTGAATTTAGATAATTAACAAAATTAGATAAGCAATCGGACTGTTGCATTGATGTTAAGTTGCCATTTAATCTCAGACAAAGTGGAATGTATGACGTGCACTTACGGAAAGGTAAACTATTCTATAACACCAGCCTCCACCACCGGCAGTAATTGCCATTAAACAACACGTTACAATATTCATCATAGAATCGGTATGGAGAAGATACCGATTCTATGATGAGTAATGTAACGTAGTTACTGCATACAGTTCTATCGATAAATTGCATATTTTTATGTCTTTATTACATTCATTTGGATGTTTCTAATTCTTCTTCTTTTAAAATACACATGACCATCGTTAATTGATGATTTTACTTCCATCAAAGTCGAAGTAAAATCATCAATTTCCAAAAAAGGGTTTCTTAAGAGACAATAATCATAATAAAAACAAATGTCAGTCAGTCCATACAGACTAATCAAATTTGACAAGTAATCGATAGATAATGTTTTGGTTTTAATGTAAAATTTTGGGCGGCAGCAAAAGAACAACACAATGATAGTAAGTAATGCTAATAATAAAATACATAAAATTATAAAGGTGCGCCTAAATTTTGAATTAGAAAAATGATGTGCTTTAGTGATTTCTCATCCAGACTGAACTCACATCAGGAATTGTCGTCGACACGAACTTTGGCAAGAATAATAATCACATCGACACTACTATAACTTGGATTCATTTAACTGTTATGTATAATTTGAATTTACAATTTTTATTATATAAGCCTTTGTTATTGAATTTTTAAAATAATTTAAACTAAATAAAGAAAAACTATAATTCGAAACCAGATATTGATATTTCCTCATATTTTCAATTCGTTTACATATTTATTACAAGCAGGTAAGACGTATTAATTGTTATAATTTCAAAATAAAACATTTATAAAAATGCAGCATGTTTGTCAGCTGCAATTCGCTACGCTTGAATTATTCAGACAACTGTCACCGTAAATTTTAACTCGTATGTCTTAATGTGATGTTATGAAAAGCGATCGCATTAAAATAATCATATTAGATAGGAGATTGGCTACTGAATCATAAACATCTGCGCAAGCCCGTGTAGCCACAAAGTCGTCTAAACCAGGCGTAGCAGCATCCGCGGAGGACACTCCGCCCAGCAGCCCATCAGGTGAGATATAAAACGGGAAGTGACAGTTACCAGTTATAAGCTAGCACAAATAGGCGTAAGTGCAAGCTCCAGGGGTCACTCTCGACAGTGGGAGAATCAATCTCAGATTCATTCATCAGTTACCGCCTGCTTTAAATTGGGCAGCCTCTGACCAATAAGGTATAGATCCGCGTCGGCGTCAACTTATTCCACCTGGGTGAACAGAACACAAGACTCACAGCTGGACGTTGACGTTGTTACCTTATCACCTCCTCACAAGAAAGAAACCAATATAAACAACAACGCTGCATACATGCGCTTTGCGTCATGGAATGTCCGCACTATGAGGACAGGCCTCTCTAACATCTGTGGAGGCTCCAATTGTGCACAAGATCAGCCTTATAGGAAACCAGGATCGAGGATGAAGGGTAAGTTCGTTAAGCTGACTACACATTCTTCTGGAAAGGCAAGAGTTTTTCAGAAATTCGCGAACATGGTGTAGGATTTTCTATCCGCATTTTCTTACTAAATACGATAGAAACACCCATGGGTATTTCTGAACGAATAATGGTTTTGCGTCTAAATACTAAAAGCGGCTATGTCACCTTTATCTCAAGCAGCCCTAAACTTTAGCCTTAGCCCTTGCGCCGTAATCCGCGAGAACCTCAACAGAGCAAAGGCTTCACTCCAACAAAGCACTCGCTTCTATCCCAACGCGTACTGGGCCGAGCTTTGTCAGAGAATCCAAGCTTATGCCGGTGCGGGGAATATCGGCGGAGGCATCAAAGGAGCTCTCAAGACGGCACCTCTTAAAGAAACTGACGGGTGCGCTATAGCTAATAGTAACCATCAAATGACAAGATAAGCGGAGCATTAGACCAGGCTTTACGAGTGAGTTACGCAGTCGATATTAAACCAGAAGAAATGGACTTGGTTCCAAATTTGGCTTCCGGACACAAACTAGATGCTGCTCCTACCGTAGAGGAACTTGACTTGGCCGTCAAACAGCTCAAGTGCCGAAAGAGTCCCGGGAAAGACTAGGTATGCGCCGAGATCATCAAACTCAAGGGTCTACACATGCGCGATGCTAACATCGTTACGCTCTACAAAGGCAAAGACGACCGCGGTCACTGCAATTGTTATCACGGAATTTCCCTCCTTAGCATAGTCGGCAAAGCTTATGCAAGAACCATCTTGGGCAAACTGCAGAAGCTTGCCGATCGCATCTACTCTGAGGCACAATGCGGATTCAGGTCCCAACAGTCAACGGTTAACATGATATTTTCTTTACGAAAGCTCCAAAAGAAGTGTATAGAGCAACAAACATCCTCAATCATCGCATTTGTCGACCTGAACAAGGCTTTTGATACCGTGAGAAGGGAGGGGCTGTAATCGGTTCTTAAAAGAATCGGATGCCCTTCAAAGCTTCTGAAAGTAGTGCAGTCGTTTCACGAGAGGATGTAGGCCTCAATGTTGCACAACGGTGACACGTCAGCACTGTTTGACGTGTGCAAGGGTATGTGCCAAGGTTGCCTTCTAGAATTCTTTGGAATTTTCTTTTCCGTACAGCCGAAGGTTGCTTTTGAAAACGATCAGCAGGGTATTCACCTACGTACTCGCTTTGAGAGGTAGGTTGTACAACATCTCCTTGCGCAAGTTAAAGCGTCACAGAGAGGATCTATTCGTGGATAGCCTTCTCTTTGCTGACGACGCCACCTTTGTCGCACACGATCAGATTCAACTCCAGAGTCTGATGGACAAATTTGCCAGAGCATGCAACTTCTTCTCAATGTCTATGAATGCCAAAAAGATGCCCAGAGCTTCCAATGATCATGCTTGATGGTTCTCCACTGAAGGTGGTCAGTAAGTTTTGCTACCTTGGTTCGCTTGTGTCGAGCAATCTCTCACCAGATGCAGAGATAGACACTCGCATCAGCAAAGTAACCACTATGTTCGAAAGGCTTCGTGCGGGGCCTTGGGAAAACAAACATCTTGCGATACAAATGAAGAAGCTTTTTACCAAGCGTGTGTTCTGAGCACACTTCTGTACGGAGCGGAATCCTGGACGACGTACGCAAAACAAGAACGCCACCTGAACATATTCCATATGCGTTGCCTACGAAGCATTCTGGGTATCACTTAGAGGGATCGTATGACAAACGAGACTGTCCTCGGCGCGGCGCAGCTTCACAGCATCACGACCATGCTTTAACAGCGGTGACTGAGATGGCTGTGCCATGTGTATCGCATGGAGCAGTCGCGTTTGCCCAGGCAGATTCTGCTCAGAGAGGTCGTAGAGGCCAAGAGACCTGTAGGCCGACCCGTGTTACGATTCAAAAACTCTGCTAAGCGTGACATGGTTGCTTTTAACATCCCTAGCAAGCAATGGAAATAGCTGGCCGAGGATCGTGACAAGTGGCAACGCCTTATTCATGATGGGCAATCTAAGTATGATGACACCTGGTTTTGGTTGTTAAGGGCGAAACGTATGAGGCGTTACGAGTGGTCCTCTAACTCCCGACCACCAGGGGTATGCACATTCGTCGAGAGTACGATTGGAGATTCAATCCAGTTCCTGTCTAAATAAGCGCACATCATCTATCAGAGATGACAAGGCCTGTTATGTACCTTAATACACAATACCTGTTTTTTGATGTTATTTACATCTGGCAATGAGACTGTGTCTACCCTTACACTATTATTTTATAATATTACCCAAATCATACTAACCCCTTGCATTACATAAATAATGTAAGGACATTTGCTCAGAGAGACTGACGCAGTAAATAACTTTAAAAGAATATGTCTCTTATTTTACCGTACTTTCTGATAAAAACATTAAAACACTACACTACATATAGTACATTTTATTG
The DNA here is from genome assembly GCA_025505425.1 of Graphium colonna. Classification (NCBI taxonomy): domain Eukaryota; kingdom Metazoa; phylum Arthropoda; class Insecta; order Lepidoptera; family Papilionidae; genus Graphium; species Graphium colonna. The sequence continues at coordinate 5,855 of JAOCPS010765932.1, forward strand.
TTCAATGCAGTTTGCATGGCTTAACATCGATTAGAAATTATAAAATTAGCTGATATAGCCCATAAAGCAACATTAAGAGCAAGTTTACGTTGACTTCAATTTTTTTTTAAATGTCATCAAAGAGCTGTTTCCCGCTTCTTAAAGATAATCTGTAAAAATTATTTCTCCATCCACATTGCGATAATTACAATTTTAAACTAAAAAATATATTGAACGATGTTCTATTGTTATTTTTATTATATTAGGTTGTAAAAGTGAATTAATTTATTGAAATTTAAATAAACTTTCATCAGTTACAATAATTATTAAAGCACAAAAATTCAATTTATCTTTTTGTTCTTAAATATATGTAATGACCACCCTTGTTTTTCACTTTCAAGCAAAGTTTTAATAAGATAAGATTATATGTTCTATATTCAAAACGTGCAGCTAAGGCTCGTAGGAAGCTTATACCGAAAGATGGAGTCTAAAATGTGCAATCCACTACAGTACCCAACTGTACAAATGTTTTCTCTGCTATTTTGTCATTCCAAAAACAGAAAATATTAATTGAACCTAAAAATTTCGGCCTTGTTGCATGTACAGATGAACTTAAGTTATTTGTCTACATCTTCTTTAAATCAATGTATTCGACTAATACTTGCCACTATAAAAAACCAAGATCAGTTATTGTATATTTTAATAATTATGACACAAAATGCGTACTATGAAAATCTAAATTAAAATTTAAAGGCATTTCTTTTACCACAAGTGAATATTTAATCTTAATAAGCCAATCAGTTCAATCACACTCGGAATTGTATTAGTTTAAGAAATCTTGGTATGTCGACATTTACTAAATCACTTTATTCACAAATTGATAGCTTCGGCCTTTTTTACCTACACCGTTGTTGTGGTCAAAGGAAAAATATATCTATAGTATTAATTTAGTATATTAAGCCGTGCAATTTTTATTGGAGTTACGCACTATTATATAATAAAAAAAAATAATCCCTTGAGTACGCTTGAATAAAACAAAACATTGAACTTGGGGCTGATATTGCAGTAAGGTTGCAAGAATTGGAAGATAATTATTCTTCTATAAATAATCTTTTGAATTGAATTTAAAGTAAACAAGCGATGGAATTTCAATTTGGGTACTTTACATATTTTTTAAAAATATTAACGCTTCAAGATTTATAGTCTTAGTTCGACCGCAGTTAACTTTTAGCATTCGCATACAACGTAGCTGTACGGTGTATACTCTAAATAAATATAGGAGACTCCAATTTTCGCCTGTAAGAATGTCCAACCAGAGCTAGTTTCGTACGTACATCTTAAAGCGAAAAGCGTCTTTTTGAATACGTCGATGGCAAAATGACTGAATTAATAGAAAAATATTTATAACAATTCCGCATAAATCATGGCTCCTACTTCGATGACTGTGCAAATCCATACTGATACATTTAAGAATTAATTATAGTTGTTCCAGTCCAAATCATTTACTTTCAAGGTGGGTACTTAGCAGCATTCATACATTTAGGCATGTGCAACGTAAATAAATTTAGCTCATATATCCTCTTTTTATGTACCATTTAATTACAAATAACTCAAACTTACATTGCTTATATTGTCAGTACAGCGTAACGAAATATATTGTTTTTTGCGAAATGTGTCTAAAAATACCTTCTTTTCAAGTATAATTATTAGTTAGCTGTTATAAATCGTATGAATACGATAATTGCGTTATTGTAAGACATATCACAAATATGAGACCAGCAGAAACAAAATAACAATTGATGAATTAATTACGTCGCTACTTTATAGTGCTAAGTTTTAATTGCTAGAAAATTTTGTATTTATATTCCTTGAACAATGGCTTATTATAATAACTTACACGTATTGATTTTGTTTACATTATGCAGGTACATAGTATTAAATTGTTTCTACTACTTCTAATTGGCTTTGAAATTTTAAACAAATAGCAAGTAATGAATGTATTGAAAATTGATATCGGTCCATATAATTTCCCATTGTAAGAAATATTGCCTCACTGTTGCAATATGTTTGTTTGTTATTTAAACATAACTAATTACGTTAATATTGTTGCCCGCTGTATATCCTCACGCGGTATCCAGCGTATAATTTTTCTCCTCTAACTAGTTTACCTGATTTAAACATCAAACATATTATCTGTTGATGCTATGTTACTTTCCAACTTTTTATAATTTGTTTCTAAAGACAAATTAAAAAAAAATAAAATTACTGGTTTCTATCAACAAGAACAAAGTAAAAAATAAACTAAACAACTTTACGGATTTTATCGCGGTTTATTTTTGAAATTTATCACCCGACGTTTCGAACCCTTTACAGCGTTAAAAATCCAGGATATTATCTTTCTATTAGCTATTAAATATATTACGGTCAACCAGCTGTGTAATATTCTTCCTTCAATTTTTCTGCAAATTTCGAGATTCCTTTGATCTGCTGTCAATAATTTCCTAGCAAAAACATGCTTTAGTTGTATTTAAATTCATAGTTTTTATAGGCGCTGGGTGAAACAGAGGTTGTAAAATACAATCGGCAAAAAAATATTTTTGTCTTCTCCGTAAGTATTTTTTTTATTTTTTTTTTTAACAATATGTGACAGACTCACCTAAATGATACCTATCTTCTCCTCTGAAGTAATTGGCACTCTAACAACATGTTGATGTTTGGCCGATTTCCTGAATGGGCTCTGATTATCTTTCTGAGTAAGTGGCTGAGGTCACGAGATCCAGAAGAGTTATTAAAACAAGCAAGAAACGTCCTAGTCTTTGCACAGAAAATTACTCCATCTTATATTTACTTCCAGATTTAATTATTTCCAGCTATTTGGTTGTAGATGAGACAGTGACCGAAACTTGGAGGCATATAAATGCAATGAAACTCGAACAAAACTTTGTTTTTATTATTTTAATCCATTCGCAAACATATTACACCTACATTTACAGAGGATGGTAGTGGTATATTAGATTATCAGCTCATTTGTAGCAACAGGATAGTTAATGATTCGTGCAATTGATTTGCAAACACAAACTAATTAGCAAGCTTATGCGTGTGACTTGTAGTACAGGGCTAGTGGGTAGTGTAGAAGAGTGTCAAGTAATCGAAAGGCTTGAAAATAATAAAAAAACTAAGAATTTAGAGTTAATTTAGAAAATTTATAAGAATGGAAGTTTTCAATGTTAGTTGTAAATAGGCGTAACATGTCTTTCATTTTTGCACTATATAACATATCTCCTTCATCGTGTAGTGTGCCCCAAAATTCCATTTGTCAAGCAGCCTCTCGGTATTTCAGTTAGGGTTTACTAAAGAATTAGTTGTCGTACAGTTTGAACTTTAAATTTGAATAAATTGGGAATGCAAATGTAAGTAACAAAATATATATTTTGGCCATCGTATGGACATTACTTATCTTGGTATAGAGAAAACCTCCTTTTTCAGATAAAACAAAGCACCACAACTGCGACCTTCCATTATTGCCATTTTCGTTTTATTTTACAATGACAAGAGAACCGTAAGGTTTATTAGCCTTATTTAACTGTTTTATAAAATTTTATTAAACACGCTTACACATATTTTCGTGCAAATTTTTTCATGGCATGGAGTGGTGAGTTGATATTTGATTAAAAGGAAATTAAAGTTCAAGATAACAGTATTTTAAAATATAAATTTTTAGATCACAAAAACTATCAATCGGAGAGTATAGTGGGTAAATATAAATTGTTCTAAATTTAATTTATGTTAGAACTTTTCCAGCAACTAATTTAAATAAATCTTTGGTTATTCACTTAAAATCGAAAAACCTATTGAGGTGAAAACTCTTCAGTTTTTCGCACGTAGCACAGCTTGTTTTTCTTACAAAAAAAACGTTTTGCCCTTTCCTAAGGAGTCCTAATAACAAACAAAAAGTACAGCTTTACATGACGTTATATATTATTGGTGAAAAATGGTATATATTTTTACCTACATATATTTTGTTTTCTCTTTATAATACTGTGCTACAAATTTCTCCAAGTATTCTTGTGACCCTTTTTTAAGTAATGATACATGTTATATTCCTGAAATCATTAGCATTTATTGTACTCGTATATGTAAAGAAAAACTCATAGACACAAAAATAAATAATTTACTAAACCAACTTTCATATCCTTTCTAATACATACAAACATAAGTTTTGTAATTTAGTAGATTAAATGATTAGAGTCACATATTTGTAGGCACTTTAAACCGCCTCCGTAGCCTAGTGGTATGGGCGCTTGTTCCGGCTTTACAAGGAGGTCGCGGGTTCGAACCCCGCGGGGGGACAACGACTTTGTGTTGTTGTTTCTTGGTTGGGTTAGATCACCAGATTGCCTGAAAAGAAAGATTATCCATGCGTCGGATGGACATGTAAAAAGTCGGTCCCGGTTGCCAAGAACATCTTTGGCAGTCGTTATAGGATGTCA
>JAOCPS010766043.1:0-10322 GCA_025505425.1 Graphium colonna
GATTAGGATGATTTAAAAGATCTACGTGATTGTAGAAAATCTTAAAATATATTATGATTATAAACTTACTTGGAATTTAAGTAAGTTCATATTTTCTATGATACATTTTAAAACTATTTTCATTTGAAACTTTGTTTTGTGTTGAAGTAAAGCTACGCTGTAGATTTACCATTAGATATGTCAAATAACTAAGTATACTGAGCATACAACATTTGACCATTAATATATTTTCATATCAAACACATGTCCGTATACAATAAGAAACAGACTCACGCGAAATTAACACGTAATAAATGTGACGTCATTACGGATGGGACCAATAAATGGCTGGTACCAGCAGATATCTACTAGGAGTCGAGACAGCATCGACCGCTGGACCAATTGCACGCATTTATCAGAGTGCAGGGGCAGACCGAGAGCGAGGTTACCGCTACACCGTTCCGATTTATATTAAACTCGAGAATAGCCGCATCATATTTTATGGGATGAAGATATAACATAACATTTAGAGAAATATACAAAAAACCAACTTCCTTAGAAGTGCATATAATCGTGACATATTATTTTCCATTATTTTTATTTTAAAAACAGCTTACTAAATCGATTTTTCTGAAAACTTTATGGGAGCTTTTAGAAAGAATATGCTTTGAAATAAAAAAAAATTAAATCAATACATAAATGAAGAGAAGTTATGTTCGAAAACAGAATTGAAAAGAACAATGCCATTTTATATGCTATATGAAATGGGCATTGTTCTTTTCAATTTCATGCACATGTCCAACTAAACACATTTATTTATTCATGAAGCAATAACGTTATCACAAATTGAAAATATTTGAAATCGTTGCGTTACCGAATATTTATTATTAATTTCGGATTGAAAGTAAACAATTCATAAATTTTAATTAACTCAATATAAACATTTTCTGCTTCAATTACGAAATGAACAAATGTTCTAAAAAAATATTTTCATCATAGCTACACATAGCATACATTGTCTCTTAATTAGACGGCCAAAATGTAAACATACAAATGTCATTGTCAAAGTGACAATGCAGATGTTCCGAACCTTTTATTCTTAGGTCACTTTTACAAAAAAAAAACTTTATTATTGATAAATGATATTAATTGAATTATTTCACTAATCTATTGATTTCAATATTGTATAAATTCTATCATCAACTAATATACATTCTCAAGCCACGTTTTATAAGTCTGTTTGAAGAGATTCATCACCATGATTTGTTTCGGTACGGTTATATGCGCATTTAATGGGCGATAAATCTTAAACTCCGAGAGACCTGGCTGACTTAATTAATTTGATCGTGTAAAATAAGAAACCAACAGTCATAGTGTATATTTTAGCACAGGTCGCCCCATTGTTTACAATTTGGACGTCTAATTACGGGACAAGGTATTTTTGGATTGGATTATTTAAAATATCAACGTGTATGTGGAAACTCTTAGAATATGTGATGATATTAAACTGAAATTTAAGTAAATTAATACGAAATCCAATTTTCTTTATTCGCTTCCATACATTTTAAAACTGTTTTACTTTGAATGTTTGTTTTGAGGTAAAGCTACGGCATAGATTTCATATTAGATATGTCAAATAATAACACGTATTAAATATATTTCTCTAAAAGACTTTTTATCATATTTAACATATTTAAGCATTAGTATTGAAGTTTTCTTATCAAGCACAAGGCTTATACTATAAGAATAAGAAACAGTTCGAAATCAACACATAATAGACGTGACGTTCTAACTGATGTGGCCATCAAATGGCCGGTATCAGCAGACACCTACTAGGGGTCAAGACAGCGCTGACGGCTTGGCCAATTGCAGGCATTTATCAGGGCCCAGGGGCTGACCGGGCGCTAGGCTACCGCTACACCTTTACCATTTTTAATATATCGAGATTACACGCGACATTATGGACCACAGATTGTAAGGTTATTTTCATATAAAATTTCAAAAAACAGACCTCAAACACCTGTGAAGTGCACATTGAGAAGAAACTATTGAACTGATTTTTCTGAATATTTAATAAAATAATTTAAAGTTATTAATTTAATATTCAAAGTATATGCTTTCAAATAAATAAAAAAATATAATCAGTACATAAATGGAGTTATGGTCAGAATAAAAATATCCAAATTGTGAACCCAATCCTTTTCTTAAGTTAATTAAAACTTGCAAGACACCCAATTCACATATACATCGGCGGTAGCCGGTAGTTAATTAAGTGTTAGTTTCCTCACAAAGTTAATATTAACTTTCATCTGTACTCTATATTAGTAAAAACTTTCTTATGTTTGTATATACAAGTGAACTCTGTTATTTTTTTGTATTAAATACAAAAAAAATAAAGTTTACTAGTTACCATGACTGACTGACTGACAAAAGTAGTACTCTTAAAATGTAGTTTTGTAGCATAACTATAGTGCTTCCTGTGGTTTCAGCTATGTAAATTTTCTCGACATGTACTACATTTTTGGTTATATGGCGATGTCATATAGCCTAAACCCGACCTCGATAAATGGGCCATCAAACATCAAATTTGTTTGCAGTTCAGACTAGTAGTTTCTGAAATAAGCGCATAGTAGCGAATGAAAGACTTTCCGTTTGAGTAGGATGTGGGTGTTTTCGTAGCAAGAAAGAATTTAATTCCACTGAGCAAGTGCATTTACGATCGACGGCTGCATAATCACATAACCTCTGTGTGCAAAAGAGGGCAAGCATTGATCAGTTCGCAGTCAAAATTATTTATTATGGGTGGTAACTATTTATTATGTCAAACAATCTTCATAACATGATCAAGAACGATTTTCGTGAAACATTCTCGAAATTGACTTCATACTTTTGTTTCAAACTAAAAAGGAAACTTTTTCACACTTTAGATGGATTTTTTTTAATCGGATTTTTATTATAGTTAAATTTTAATATTATTAAAAAAGATAAAACAAAATCACATAACAAAGAGAAAGGTAATGCGTTAGTTTTTTTATAACTCAGCAAAAGGGAGGCATCAAAAATAGTCCGACTTTTTTTTTGGTGATGTTTGTTACTAATAACTTCCAAAAAACTAAAAAAAATCATCACCTTAAATAATCCTAACTAAGAGAATAATACTAATTCATGTGATTATTATATAAAAAATACAACAATACGTGACCATAATTTAGAACGAATATGTAATATTTTTGACCATTCTGACATGACAATGAGTATTTGCTAACACTTTCCCAATGCTAAACCAGTAATAAATTATAAAAAAACCCTTAATCATTAAGCACTACAAGAGTTCTTAGTTATTCTTTATATGATAATTTGTCGAAGTTATTTTAAGTTGTTGGTCTTATAATCAACAACAAGATTGGAAAAAGCGGCGCAGGAGAGAAAAGAATAGCAAAATCTGTTGTCGGAGGCCAAGATCCTCTTCGGGTGTCTGAGCTAGCGTAAACTATCCAAACCAACATTAAGTTGTTGCTATCATGCAACGCATATCGCATTTCTAAATTGTTACCGTATACTAACATGTGCACTCTGAACAAAGCCTGACTATCATTCACCAAAACCACATGCAACCTTTTTAATAGTAGAGTCTAACAAGACTCTTTGGACGTCTTCCTTCTGAAGTAGTTGGGTAGGGGTGTAAATCTTGCGTATTAACCGAAGTTGTCTATACATTTAAAGTCACATTTCTTATTTGCTTGCCACTTCGTCATACGTACGTATAGACATCGCATCAATAACATTATGAAGCAAACACGTTATCAAACTACGTAGACACCATCATTTTTGTATAGAAACAACCCTAACGGTTACCGACCGTAAGCCTGCCTTCGTGCCGCGAATGTCGTGCTACGCATTAGCACAGATTACGCTACGCCGTAGATGCGGCCATGGCATCACATTATTTACGCAGCCGGCGTGTCGACATCTACGCCTGTTAATCTCACTACTGAGAATATGAGTCAGCCAAGTTTCAAACTTGCGAATAACTAGTTCATCCCGAACTTAGTCTTAGATCATGATTTCATCTTTATTTTAATATCTCCATACTGAACCGATTTTGATTCTCAACAAACTTGAAAAATCTACTGACACCGCGAAAGTATTGAACTGTCGCAGTTAAACTTGATTTTATTTGAGTAACAGTGGAAATGTCAACAATAAACGTCAAATGGAATATTACAATGTTCAAAATGTCAATCCGCTAAATTCTAAAATGCTTTCGAAAACTATTAAACTACAGTTTGACTTTTAATCTTATTCAGTAAATTGACATTTCAAAGAAAAATAATATTACTACACCTAACCTAATAGTGTTGGGTAGTGAACTATTTTCGCAAAAGGTGAATGATAAAGAACGGTTTAAATTACATAAAACTTTATGAATTTTTCAAATATGTATTCGTGTAATACAATTACACGAATACATACTTGAATTTAAGTTTGACATTATCCCTATAATATAATAATGTATAATAAATATGTGACCTCTTCATAATAAAGCACTTGGATACCTCGTGTCGTAAAAGCAGGAGATGATATCTTCTGTATCGACCATATTATTGACAAAATAATTGATATATTATAATAAGAGTAACAAATGTTCATTTGATAATAAATGTATCAGTCATTCATTTAAAATTACCATACAACTAACAGACAATGTATTTCGGATTCTGAAATTTTAATGTGTATCCAATTTAAAACCAAAGTTATTAAATAAGAAATAAAAAGTTTGAATGTAATGCACTTACATTATTAAAATTTCATTCAACTTTATTCACTCTTACGTCTACTTGTTAGCTTTTTTTGTCATATTCTGGCCACCCTCTATCTGTCAAGTTACTGAATAGAATTAAAAGTGTAACTATAGAATGATCGCCATTTTTTCAAGCGACTTTAAAAAGGAGGAGGAGGTTGTTAATTCTAATAAAGTTAATTTATGAAGCAATTTTCAAAATCCTTATTTTATTTGTAAAGGTATAGTTACTAGAGGGTCACATATAATTTTCGTTAAAACCGGTATAATGGTTTCTTTTCTTAAATCAAAATAACTGAAAAAATTTTGCGCTTCTAATGCATCTGTAGAATATAATTACTATTTATTCAATTCTCGGCGACGATGTCAATTTTAGTAATCTACATAATCATGATAAAGATTCACCAAAGAGCTAATAAATGCTAGAACTGACTTATACATGGCGATTTTTGATTACGTGTAGAATTTAAAATGATGCGACTTTTCTAAAGTATTAAACCACAAAAGAAAAATCTTATATACCAAAAAATATTATGCACAAAGTCTACTGAGAATACAAAAGCTAGGAATTGTTTAAAAATAAAGTGCTTAGATAAACGAAAACAAATTGCTGATTACATTATTACGTAACATTAAATAAACACAATAAACCAAACTAGTCCGCAAAGATCTGATTTTAAACCATGGTGTCTTTAATGGTAACTCATCTAATACTCCCTATAATGATGAATTTATCTCAGCTAAAATTTTTACTGGGAACAAAAAAAAAAGCAACCACCGAAAAATTTAATACGAGTGCACAAAGGGATTTTGAGCTCCACAAAATAAGGCTCTGTTTTTGATCCATCCAGACCGTGTCTTCTTTCAACGATGTATTTTATATATAAAAGGAAAATAGAAAACAGATCTAGGCATTTTTATTAGAAATGCAAGTGCTTTACCGATCGCAACTCCGGACGTTTCCAGTAAAAATATTTTTTTCGGACAGATTATTCGATGTAGAAAAGCGACTTTACGATATAAGTTATTTTCGTACTCATCTTAAAAATACAGACGATATTATACAACGGTTGTATTTCTTCATTTCTTTATTCGATAATGCTATGGGAGTTCAAAATATATTCGTAACTTACCTTAGTTTGCTTAAATCCGACGAATTATTTATCTGAAAAAATTTCTTATAAATTTATAGAACGCAACTAAATATAATAATCCGAGCAATAAGCTCGGATTCTAAACCTCGTTACGATTAGATATTAAAAGCTTTTTAGGTGAGCAAAGTGTCAACAAGATTATATCACACACAGAAAATTACAAAAGCCGATTTCAAATGTCTTAAAAGTGTAATTTCAAGAACATGTTTTGCGGGTATTTTGATTTAAACAACTAATTACTGAAGCATTTTTTCAGAAAATTTTGTGGGTCTATTTCAGAAGTATACCCTTTCACATAAAAATATATTTATTTAAATAGGTTCTTAAATGGTAAAATATGCCCAAACATACCTAAAAAATGAGAGACTTGACTTTTTTGAAGTCGATTAAAATGAAATACAAATACCAGTGTGACTGATTTTTTCTTACAAAAAACATCCAAGAAGCTCTTTAGATTAGAAGGTAATTAAGATCATACTTTATTAATACAATATAATAAAGTATGATCTTAATTACCTTAACATTTTCATTCGTAACAAAATTAATTGTATATTTTATAAAAAATTACTAAATATAGGTAAGAATAAACTCACGCAACAGCGATGCTTGTATCTTTCAATGAATTAATATTTTTACTATATTAAATACATTATTCCCAGAAAAACGGCAAGACAAACTGGATATCTTTTGTATAAATTAGAGAACAAAATCACCACAAGGCTACGGAGGCGGTTAATGATTACTATTACTGGAATTTGTATACAAGTGTACACAAACAAAACTAAAATCGATAATTAATCAAAATGATAGGTGAAAGTATATTGCATTGACCTTTTCAAGTATGATTTAGTATTTTTCTATAGGTGATTTCACTCTTAATTTATATAAATGAAATATTATTTCTGGTATATTATTTTCGTTTTGTGTAAGGTTAATTTTCTTTTTTCAAATTCGTACGATATTTGCAATACGTGTAAAAATGTTTAAAAATTATTCCCAATAATTGATAAAAAACAAAAACAATCGAATTGAATGTTTTTGGTTAGAAAAGATTATCCCAAATAACATAACATAGGAACACATGTCCCTGCTGTTTCGGATGAACAAACACAATCCGCACAACGTATTTCGACACATAAACAGGCGCATCTGTTGAAATTACATATTACTCATCCCGCTTTCGATACGCAGGATGAGGGGATGGAATATTTCAATCGCCTGTTGTGCGTCACGGGGCTGAAGACCCTGATCCGACTATTAACATAAAATAACCGACGTCTATTGTAATAAAAATATTATAAAACAACTTTGAACCCGAATTATTCGTATACTTGTTGTATATAATTGTGGTTTAATGTACTTATATAATGTTATATATTGCCTCCTCTCTGTAATTTTTTTTTAAAGTTAACATGTCATTTTAAAATTAACTTGTTTTAAATGACATAAACAAAGTGTTAATCGCTGAAGTTTCTTTGTGTAGTTAAAGTAAGACTCATAAAGTACAGAACCGAATCGAAAAATTCGTTTATTGTAGTATAGCGCATTCATCGGGGAAGACTTTAGGCTTTATAAAATCACATTATGGACAATAGAAGCAGAACACCAATGAAAAATCGCAATAAGAGGAAATATTAAATAGGTAAAACCACAACTCAACAATCATTAGTAACATACAATACTAAATAACAATCATAATTCATATGATGAAACCCATGAGCTGTGTTACCGTTTTTGAGTTGAGAGAAAAAACAATTGAAGTCGCGACATTGCCACTGTTACCGTAACCGTCGCCTCTACACACGTATATAGTATCTTCAGATGTTGACCCAGTCTGTGTTGAAATACATTGGTTTAGAAGTATTTCCTGCACAAACATCTATAAGCGCGGGAAATAGTGTTCAAAAATACGCACGTATTATTTTGTCTTATACAGAAAGAGGAAAACGAGCAAGTGGCTCACCTTATGGTAGGTGATCACTGCCTCCCATGGACTTTAGCAACACCAGAGGATTTAAAAAGGCGTTGCCGGTCTTTGTTCAAGCTTTAACTTCTATCGGCCCTCCCGGAGTGCCACTGTTTTTTAAAAATAATACTTGTATCATGCGGTTTCAGCAAATAAAATCTCCATAGAAGGTTATAGGAAAGTTTTCAGAAATATTACAACCACAATAAATACAAGTGAGATAGATTACTACTAAACTACTGAGGGTGTAATTTACGTAACTAATGGATGGCGTTGGTTTGGTAAGACAGTAGTTGCTGCGTCGTGGGTTCGATTCCCACACCGAGTAAATATTTGTACGACCTACATGTACACGCGCGCGTATCTCCGTCATTCGTGGACCGATTTTATAAATTGTAATTTTTCTGAAAGGAAGTTTATATTTCTAATTGCTGCTTCGCGCCAGTACTAACACCTGGCTTTGCATACAAAAAGTGAACATAATTTTAAACGAAACACATAGTTTTTATGTGTGTTCATAGATTAAAAAGAATCATATAACACAATGTAAATATATTAACAGAGAAAGAAAGCGATATATGTGTATGGCCAATGCGCATTTGCATTATATCTTGACAAACGTTAAATTCAAATAAATTTCAAAGCTTTACAATGACCTTCCAATTAAGAGAAGAATTCAATAAATTGGTTGGAAAGAACGCCCTGGGAAACTCGTACCAGATTTCATAACATATTTAAATATGTACATGGTATTAGTATTTGCATACGACTGTCGACCATTTTGAAAAATCTGTTTTAAATCTGATTATTGTTTACTTTTATAAAAGGTAAAAATGAGAAAATAATTATTTTACCACCATGTCATAAGCTATTCAGGTTAGAATAAAAATACTCCTATATTTAATTTACTACAAAATAACTAAAAGCTTCTTATATCATAGTTATTTGTTATTCACGCCTTATTTTCATTTTATTCCGATTACTCTTTCAAATTTGTATATAAAATGCTTTGTCATCCGAAGAAAATGATTTGTTTAGTTATAAACATATATTTATAAATTGTATTTAAAATTATCTAGTACCAGCGGTTTGATCGGCTTAAATTATCGCTATTTTTGCAACATTTTTCACTGATACTCCACTCCTATTGGCATGATGTTACGAGAGCATCCCTTTCCCGATAAATGCTATCGAACGCAAAAATATTTTTTTTTTATTCAGAACTGTAGCTCTCGAGTTTAGTGCATTAAACTAAACAAACAAATGAACTCTACATCTTTATAATATTAGTATAGACCATTTAATATGGAAAAAAGGGTTCTTTTCTTTCTTTAACATTTTCTTAAATCTTGTCGTAATATTAATAATTCTCCGAGCAAACGAAAACCGATTGTGGAAAAAAACTCTGGACTAGTTTCAAGTCGTAACAAGTTGATGACAAAATTACACGATTGCAACTCAGTTAGAAATAACCGTGGAAAAAACTTTAACGCTTTGGTTGGCTTTAATAAAGACGGAATGAAAAATAAAATCCTCATGATACTTGTATTTCTTATAGTTCTGATTTATTTAGTTTTGATTTTTTCTTATTCGGCTTTTAAGAATCACACCTAGTTTAAAAGAAAATTCTGTCTCCGACTTGTATTTATTATTCTTAATGTATTATTTTTTATTGTTTTTCTCTCGAGCTTTGTTATTTTAATTGCCCTTGATGGTCAAATATGTTTTATCTTAACGAAATATTTCTGACATTGACTTTTAAAAATGTCGTGTTGTAGCCAATTGATATACTTTCTCTCTCATTTTACTTTTTTCTGACAAAGATTTCTAAACTCCTTACTATTTCATAGATCTCCGTCGACTCTTCTCCGGCAACCTCCGTCCATTGTTTGGTCCGGAGTGAGGTGTCTATCTTGCGCCCATTGCTGTATGCAGGTCAGCGCCGTGTATGGCACTATAAGTCAGCAGATTGGGTTGGGATACGGCCTTTTTTTGGATCCTACCCCTGGAGGCAAATTTTCTTCTTACTGGATGATCCTAGCACTGTCGCCGATTCTGTTGCTGATGTGGGACTTGAGGGTATAGAAATGTATATTTCAGCATCTGTGGTCCCCATTGGCGGTAAGTCAAAACCCTGGTACGGTCGCTCCTGCCAGGTAGCCTCTCGCCATAAGCGACAGTGATATCGAGCCTGGACCACGGCGGCGGCGTCTCGTGATGTAAATACCAAAGCTCTGAAAAAGAAATATAATACTGCCTCCAGGTTCTTGAAAAGAGTTCTCGCAGCAGCAAAGTCGGAGCATATTTGCAGAATTGGAAAGAAATTGATTCGCCTACCTCCAGGTACCGTTTTGGTCTCTTGCTAAATCTGTTCAAGGGAATTTCTGTACGCCATCGTTACCATCTTTGCACAGTGGTAATG